>JAODTR010079995.1:0-37031 GCA_025399935.1 Amblyopsis rosae | reverse complement strand
TTGGGAGGTGTTCCAGGCACGTCCAGCTGGGAGGAGGCCTCGGGGAAGACCCAGGACCAGGTGGAGAGATTATATCTTCAAACTGGCCTGGGAACGTCTTGGGATCCCCCAGTCAGAGCTTGCGGATGTTGCTCGGGAAAGGGAAGTTTGGGGTACCTTGCTGAAGCTGCTGCCCCCGCGACCCGACTCCGGATAAGCGGGAAAAGATGGATGGATGGATGGATAGATGGAAAATCAATCTAGAATTAAAGTACTCTGTTGTCGATAAACGTTTTTAGTTTCTGGAGACCTCGGTGCAACATAGGTGTCAGCAGTTGCATGTTGGCGTACCGTACCTGTAGGCCCAACATAGACGGATATACCGTACAAAACTATTAAGGAACAACCAAATCTGGTTCCGAAATTAGCAATACGTGGGCATTACCACACTCCACCCTGTTTAATTACTAGTAATCAACATAAAACTTAAGATAATTAATGTTGACACCGTATATTTGTATACCGTACACGCAAATCAGGATTCCTTGTTACACGAGTGAGCACAGTACCGTAATTGTACTATACCGTACGTTAAAGAAACGTCGACTGAAGTTTAGTCCATAGTACCGGTACCGTACCTTGATAACAGTACTGTAGTGTACTGTACGGGGCACAGGGTAGGGCAAATGGAGTAGCTAACATTAGCTCACTATTAATGCTACTAGCTACAGTACCTAGCTAGCTAGCTAACCAGCTACCTTGTGGTGTGGTTTAGTTTGTGCGGCGTAAACGGCATGCCATTGGACTGATTACATCTTAAAACTGTCTTTATAATACAATTTACAAAGTCAATAGAAAGGTCAATATTACATATGAACTAGTCGGACTTAAAACTCACCAAAGATCGTATTTTACACGTCAACTGCGACACAGCTCGACTGTTATTACCGTAGCTCTTTCACCGCTTATTGCTTCGCTTTCGTGACCAGCGCGGTATCATGTTGAACGCCTCCTACTGGTTCGGTGGTGTATTGTAAAACTGCATGCAACTGTAAATTGACATTTTATTTAGTTTTTTATAACCCTTTCTTATTTATTCCTCTAGACTATCACAACTGTTAAACTGTATAGCATGAATAGGCATTTGTACTATATACCCAGTTATATTTACCCTAATGGCCTAAACATTGTTTTTATAAGCATAGTGTAATTGTTTAAACAAGCGCCCACACACACACACAAGTTCAACCTTTTTATTGATACAGATTGTACATGACCCCATGCCAACCATGCTCAATCTACAAAGTTAACCTACATAACAGATGTATGATGTAGTATGCTGAATGCCAACGGCTGTTTTTGTTAGTGTATGTGTAAGTGTGTGTTTATCAATATGTATTTAACCTGACAGTTCTAAATCCTAAATCTTGCATTATATATAATGTAGACTATTTTCAACAAGCTGTATGGCTATTTTAAAAGAATCTGCCTTTTTGTGCTAAGTTCTGTCTGCAGAAACTGTTTAAACAGGGATCTCAAAGTGCAAGCCAGGGGCCACACACAAAACAGGGTTGTTCATTTTTATGTATTCTGCTGTTTCTTTTTTTTTCCTGTTTCAGAGGGTTTACTGAGAACTCCCTGTAAGAAAAGTCTCTATGTGTCAGCAGAAGATGTGCCCATATCTAGTAAGAAAACAATATGAAATAATAATAATACTGTAAATATGTGAATGTTATAGGCCTATAAAGTCAATATTTTTACCCCTATTCAACCGGTCCGACTTTTTCGTCAATTTGTCAAGTGGCCCCTAGGAAATATGAGTTTGAGACCCATGTGTTAAAGGGTCAAATATGATGTGTGTAACATAGAAATACAATTGTAGCCTAATGTTTTTTTTCTCAGGTTTCAAGTATTATGACACATGCTATAACCTCTATAGCCACAGCAGAATTATAATGTATATTGCAAGCCTGAATGTTGTAATACAGAACATGTTGAATGACATTATTGTGGTTAATGGTCAAACATTCCACATATCAAGGCACCACTGTAAAATAAACTTCAATCATCGTTACATCAAATTGAACATTTGTGAATATTAAAGAGCGAAACAATTATAATTTGTCATTGAGATGTAAATTAGAATGAAAATACAAACATATGTCCAGGTTGAACATTTCCTGAGTCACTAAAAAGCTGAGCAGCCAAAACAACACACTAGGCTAATAATACATATTGTTTAACTTGTTGAAGAATATTACTTTTTTTTAATTGTTAAATAAAGATGTCCAAGCTGTTATTCAAACCAATCTCTCAGTATAATTAAAATGAGAATAATCATACTGGAAACACTGTGACAGCCTTCACAGTATCCTTCTTGTTTACCTACTGTAGCAGTAACAAAATAAATGTGCAAATGATTACTTCCAATGTTTGTACACAAACAGGACCGGCCTATTGCAGAGTGCAATTTTGGATTTCTGCAAGAAAGGATAAAATTGGATATCAATTTGTCTCGCAAACTGATGCATAATTATTTAGTGAGTTCAACTTCGTACATGCACACGCAAAGTGCTAAGCCTTGTTTAATGACTTAATTTGGTAACAGCACCTATTCTATTAAAAACATTACGTAAATGAAGATGAAAAATGCATGTCTTGCCCCAGTTTGTTAACCATACACAATGCAATTGGAAATGGACAGAGCAGGCTATATTCTCCCAATAATCTGAAGCTTGGATTCGAGCTGCATAAGGTACTGACATATTCTTATCAAGAAACTGTTCTTTAGTAGAATATATTTCCAACGTTTTTGAAATAGTTATCACTGCAGGTATATACTCTGTTACACATTCATCTGCACACTCCTCTAAAACATGCACAGGCATGTTCAAACCAGATTGTGACAAAATCCTGAATTGTAAAGGACAGTTTAACCCACAAGTCCAGTTTCTACAGTGGGGTCCAAAGTTCTGGGTCCACTACCAGGTATTTTGAATTCCAAAAAAAGCAAGGCATGTTGACCAATTAAGCATCACTGTGAATATTAATAAAGAAAAGACAAAATAACAGGGCAACCTCTGGAATTCTCTCAAAACAGTCAACACTAACTGAAAGAAATACAAGCCATGTGTACAGTAGCACATTTTAGTAAGTAGACATAATTACGTTTTTTTAGCACAATTGTACAATTTCTTCAGCTGAAACCGAACACTGTGTTAGTTGTTCATGCATGATGCAAACATATCTGGCTGATGGTGGACTCATTTGGACCCCACTGTCCATTGTTTCAGAGGTGATTACACAAGAAGCATTGAATGTTTCCTTAATAGTTAATAGTCATATAAGTTCTCTCACATTACGCTATGAGTTTAGATACCAGTGACTGGTTATCCTCCATCATTGAGACAGTCTCCCATAGAACTCCAGTTGTTAAAGGCTACTCACAGTGCAACAACTCAAGAGTATGTACTCACACCCACCATCTTAGACACTAAGCAATGTGTGTGCATGTTCATGTGTGTTTGTGTGTTTTGTACCGAACACACACTTGCATTGCACACATTCAATCCCATTCTTTTGATATACCCCTTATAGTAATAACATGTATATATCAACAGTGAAAGCAGATTTTATCCAAACATACTGCAGGAATCTGGATGTACTTACAGTATTACATAGATAAGAGAGAGAGAGAGAGAGAGAGAGAGAGAGAGTGAGAGAGAGAGCGAGAAGAGACAGTAGTGCACTACTTCTGCATGGCAAATTTTTGCGAGGTTTGAGGAGACGGCTGCATGAGCTTTGAGTCCACTGTGGGACTAACAACACCTTCAATCAAGTTCTTATTGCAGTCACCAGTGTTTCCGTCGGAGGACATTTTGGGGTAGGCGACATGGCCCGTAAGGTCTAGCAGGTCCTCCAAAGCGCGTGAGTTGCTCATACTGTTGACCTGGACATCACTGACCGGTGAAAACTCTGGGATAGAAATTAACTCTTCCTTGGTCACAGGGCTGAAAGTGTAGAAAATAAACATGTATTTATATTACTGATCACTGATTATTATTGAAAGCCAAGTGTGTGTGTGTGTGTGTTCATACTAAATGTGTATTCATCATTTTCTCCTCCTTTCTTCTGGTCTTACATTTTTTCCAAATCATTGAAATTTTATTTGTCATTATTAGCATTATTTTACAATAGTTGCAGCTGATCATCAAGTATTTGCCTATTGTTTTGGCATACATTGCACTTAAAGGTTAAAGGCAGTCACTCACAAACCCCCAGTGGTCTGAATCCTCCCTCTACAGGCTATGGTCTTGTCATACAGTAACACTCTCTAAATGCCATGCAGCCACAAAAATGGCAGACAATTTGAATAGTTCAACTTGAAATTGTTTCTAATACAGAACATACATTTTTTGATAAGAACTGATTGTTGGGCTTTCTACTGTTATTAAGCAATATTTATTCTGTCACTGATTCCAAAAGAAAATACACAATTGTAACTGTCAGAGTAGTAATTAATGATGATGGTGTGTCTTGTTCACACACAATGGGTTCACATAACGGAGGCGCAACTTACATACTAAGTAAGCATGATGTAATAAAGGTGTTGCACATTGCTCATTATGTGGTTATGGTGCCACGTTATCAGTTTGGCGTGTCCAGTCTTGCATGCGTTTGAAGAGTTGTCACATGAGTTACCTGACCTCCATGGATCGCACCTCATCACCAGAACCAGAGCCCTTCACGTCCAATGGCTCCAACTTGATGGTCGGAGGTGACAGGTATCCCACAGACAACAGTGTAGCAGAGGGTTTGGTGACAGCCACCTCAACCCGTCCTGTAGCCTTGCCTTTAGATGTTGACAATGTGTGAGTCACTGCTACTCTGAGGCGTTGTTGTTTGCTTACCTCAGCAGAGAGCTGGTCGTTGGCCCCTCCTTTAAATTGTACCTCTCCATTGGCGACAACGCTATCCCGGTGAGTTGTTTTGGCATCTGCTTTCTTTGACGAATCTGTAGTTTTGTGGTCATTAGCATTACCATTAGCCAGTGCATGATTGTGGTTGTTAACTGGGACCTCTGTCTTTCTGTCTGCCTGATTTTGGGGTTGGCTAGGGCCATTTATGTCCTTTTTTGGAGCACTCTTTGTTGAAGTTACTTGCTTGGTGATGATTTTAACACTCACACTCTTTTGGTTATCCATCTGTTCTGCTCTGTCCTTCTCCAATGGGGTGTCTTCCTGTTTCTTACCCTGAAATTCAACTTTTTCATTTTTCTGCTTGTTCACCTGATCACTAGCGTGAACATGCATCTTTAATATCCCTGTGGAGAACAAAAACATCACATTGTACCGAAATGTCCCCTCTATGATAGTGCCATATAGCCCAGTTAAGGACATTTTAAACAGCTAATTGTATACACTCCCATGATAATTCTCTATTATTAAATGCCACATTAAAAAACAGGGATGCCTTTTCATCCTTGTTAAATAATAGGTTACTTACTTCCCACTTTCAGCAGGGCATTTCATTATGCATTGCATACATGCACACTATCTAAAGTAGAAGTGTTTTTTTTCCCCCTCCACTCAACATCAAATTGGAGGAATGCCACATGACACAAATGGGCACAGAACACAGTCTCCCAACGCAATAGACCTCGATCAACACAACCCTGCCCCCTGTAGCCATACCTGCATCTGCAGTACCACTTTACAGATATTACTCAATAATCCAAAGGCTTTTACATTTCCTCTAATAGGAACATATGCAATGTGATAAAACACAACATTACCCATACATAAAGCAATAATAAAGGTAATCCCATAGGAGTTACTATGTTAGTTAGTTTATATTCAGCTCCAACCTCCCATTTTGAGCAGGGTATTTCCATACTGTAAGACCTGAGCAGAATTAGTGCTTTACCACAATGCACCATTACATCCTTTGCTTAGAAGAACTACTTGTATTCGAATTGAGAGAACACAATTGTACGAAGCCGGCACACACATGCACCTACATGCACATGCACACGCATGCGCTGGCCCCCTGTCAATCCCAGTGTGTGTGTGAAGTGTGGTAAACCTTCTTTACCACGCTCTGCCTCCCACTGTCCAGAAACATATTCCTTTAAATATCTATATCCATAAATCAGCAGCTGCTAAAGGCTCGACCGCATTAGCCAAATAAATAATTAGCAAAGCAGAGGGAGCAGGGTGAGACAAGCAGGGACGATCAGCCGCGCTAATATGCTGTATCTGGAGGTTGACTTAATATACTGTACCTGGTGGTGAGACAGAACATTCGTCCATCTGTCCCTCCTGATTTAATGCGGAACAAGAAACAACCGAGTCACAAATAAATCTACAGATAAGCAGGACACACAAAGTATCACCAACAGTAGAATTTAATTAGGACATTAAATATAAAAAGACATGTTTAAGATCAAAAGCACAAAATCAACTCAGCAAAAGCAGGAGCCAAAATGCAATCTGCTACACACATGGCACATGTTCAGTACGAGGACATCTGTCATCTCTTACGGTACCTTGAAGTCAGCGTCACATTTCCTGGTTCTCTTCATGATTTCATCAATTCTCTGTAAAAATTATGTCACAATGGATTAGTGCATGTCTATGTTAAATACTAGGTGTTTAAAGCTACAGTACATTTTAGACCTTCAGAGTAGCTGTTCTCATGCATTTTATGCCATGACCCATCGTGCACACAGACAATGAACCACTTATTTTAACAGCATTACATACAATCAAGCATAAACTGATTAGTAGGGACCATATAAACAACCATGAACACTATTTGAAAGATAATTTTGTTTTATCTGTCCATCCACCTATTCTGAGCCATGCTTTTTCCTGCTCACAAATTAATGTATGGCAATTCAGCCGAATCGTTAAAATGTCTGCGTCAACTAATTGAAACGGGCCAAAAACGCACAGTGGATACCCATCCTAAATCAGGTCTGACTGAATGTCAGTTTCTGCCTCATGCATAGACTTTAACCCACATTAACCCAAATTGCCATCAGGAGGTGGCAAGGTCAGCTTGTAGCTCCGACCACAAATGACTGAAATAGGAGTAACAGGGCCACACTGCAATCTACGAACACCATGTTTTCACTTTGACCTATCCCATTCACATAGCAACATTGCCAGAAAATGCTCATTATTAAAAATGTCCCAATTCTTACATAGTGTAGCGTTTTAAGTGTAAAAGTAAAAACCTTCTTCCTAAGTTGTCTCTCCTCCTCCTCTTGCTGCTTCTGTAGCTCTCTATCTTGACGCTGGCGCTCTTCTTCCTCTTTTTCATGCTCCTTGACCTTTTCTCTCTGTTTAGCAGCGTTGGATATACAGCAAATACAATAGATTAGACATGATACAGTACGCTCACTGCACCTATAATACACATTGGGGCAGTGGTTTTTATCTTAATGTCATCCATTAAGACATTTATATATAATGTTAATAAACCAATTAAAAGTACATTATCTAACATTACTGGGATCCCCACATGTCAGCTATCAGTTGTTATTTTTGAAGAGTATCCCTTACCTCGCTCTCCATCTCGGTATGGTGCTCCTCTTTCAGTTGTTTGACGTTTTCCTCTTTTTGCCTTTGGAGTTCCACCTCCTGTGTCTTCCTCTCCTCCTTCACATCATGCTTCTCGCGCTGCGGGGGATTCTGTGCCTGTTCCTTTTTCAACTGCTCCGCCTTCATTCTGATTGGCAGGTGTATATATTTAAGTAAAGGTAATTACACAAACGAATCAGACCGCTTTGGAGTAATTTGGACTTTAATGGGGTGCTGGTGAGAAGTCACAAAAAAAAACCTTAGCATAGAATTTCTCAAAAACGGTGTGAGCAAAATGTATGTACAAAATATTGTATGTACACTTGCACAAACGACGCACAATCAAATCGGACCACTTTGGAATAATTTGAGCTGGTGTTGTCACTCAATAAGTAAATAACTTCAAAAAACTATTATGCACTTATATTACTTTGCGTGCACAAACAAATCCGACCACTTTGGAGTATTTTGAACATCAAAGGGTGCTGAGTGCATCACTCGTCAAGTAAATAAAGCTTAATAACTTATATTATTATTATTATTATTATTATTATTATAAATAATGATGCGCATATGTTTATTTTGCATGCACAAACACACACAAACAAATCAAACTACTTTGGAGTCATTTAGGCTTTAAGGGTGCTGGGTGACGTCACGTCATAAAAACATATAATGTGTAATTCTCTAAAACGATTTGAGCACACATTTTTATTTTGCGTGCACAAACGAATCGAACTACATGTATTCAGATTCTCATCATATGGGATGTGCTTCACGGAGGTTGAGCAGGATAGTGGGTTGACACATAGTTTGTTTTGTGGTAAGGCTACAATGTATCACCCACTGGGTAGCAACAGCCTTGACAATTGCAAACAAATCACTGTTGACTCTTTTGTTACAGTTTTCACTGTTCTGTGTTTTTATGCTCCCTTGAGCAGTGGTGAGAATTGTAGGTGGGAACAGCACAGTACCATGTTATTATTATTTGAATAACACAATAACACATTTTGATAGTGAATGTTAAAAAACAGGACATTTGAGTGGTTTACAGATATTTGTCGGGACCCGGGACATCCATCTTGAAATCGGGACAACCCCGGGCACGTATGCTATACGGGATTAAATATATATCTCACCTTTCTTTTTCCTCTCGCTCACGTTTCTTCTCGTCCACTCCTCTCTGCTCTCGAGCCTGGCGTCTCCGCTCTGCCAGTAGCCTGGATGCCTCCTCAGCGCTGGTGGTGCCAGCAGATAGCTTTCCTGCAGGTGACTCTGGAACACAAGCGATAGGTGCAATGTAGTGATCAGAAAGATGCCATTCAAATGAAGCAGAACATTCTCCTTGGTGCAAATGACAATCAGTGACCAAAACATAAGACACAGTACATGAACATGTGACATCACACACTGCAACATTATCCTTATTTTACAATTAAAGAAAAATTTGCAAACAGTCCACTTTCATGGCTTTTATAGTGTTTATGACCTCCTGTTCCTGTATAAGTAAGACTTATATAGACTATATATACTGTATAACACATTATATATATATATATATATATATATATATGCACACACTGTACATACACTATTATCTATAGTATATATAGCTTACCTTTATCAGTTATCTCAGTCTTGGATGAGTGGTTTTGATTTTCAGTGTTGGCTACATTTTTCTCTGTGTTTATCTCAATGTGTGAAGACGCATTAGCGCTGGTGATAGACGAGAAATTTGACTTCTTCTTCATAGAGGTGTCTGTTGTGGATTCTTGATCATGTCTCTCCGTCTTCTTATCTTCTACTTTCTTGCAGTCATCGGCCAATGGGCTGGCGTTGCGTCTTATGGGAGAGGAATGGAGCTGCCGCACACCAACTGGAGACTGTGCACGGTTGTTTGATGTCAGCCTGTAACCACAGATATTCTGCGCATCACAAATGCATCTCATACTGGGTGCCCTAGCTGTAACACTGGGCGCATATATCAACGTTATCGGCCTGTATTTTGTTTACCTAAAACCATAAACAAAATAACTATTTTATCAGAAAAACAATCAAGAACTGTGAGCGGATTGCAGGCTTAAGTCCAACATCTAACAAACCCTGCTGATGCCCAAGAAGGCATGAGTGCATCATTTTATGGACAAAGGCTCTTACTTGGATGAAGTCGGGGAAGCTAAATGCTTGCTTGCAGAAGCAGCAGGGGATTCAGATCTTCTCACAGGGGAAACAAAGGCTGGGGATGCAGTCCTTCTAGCTCTGTGCAGACGCTCTTTCTGAAAACGCACGGGTTAAGATTAGCATTTAGATTTCACCTCATCATGCTAATACAACTTTTATATGGCCAAAACACAATGTCTTACTGGGTTGACTAATGACAAAGGAATGCATAAAAAATGTACGACATTTAATTGAATCTTGCACGTGTTAGAACGTTAGCATGCAAACATTAGCGATGTAAAGATGAATGTGATTCATTATACCGTACTGTGGTCTGACCTTAGGGGTATTGGGAGTGGACTGAGAGCCTCCCTGGACACCTCTCTTGTGATCTGTGGGGTTCAGTGTTCCTCTGTATGGAGACCTATGGGGGCTGCAGGGAGCTGTGTGGCAACAAACAGCATGCTCATACAGACTGAATGATTTGAAGAATACCATTCAGATAAGAAAACGCTCATTGAATAAAACGCCAAGTGGCAGAGGGATACCGATGTATTAGTCAAGGGGCAAGCCTTCACATAGCTAATGTACATTACTGCGTCCTAAATAATACAATAACTCAAATGTCTTGAAGGAATAATGAATGTACATGTACAGTATGTATCTTTCGTTGGCATACTGTATACAAATAGACAGTAGTTTCTTTCATTGGTTTCCCAAATGAACAACATTGCAAATGACAAGCTGTTAAAGTGGGTGTTTATAAAATGTGTTGCATTGTCGTCGTCCCCCCCCCCAGATTATAATTAGCATATCCTGACCTGCAGAGAGGGGAGGGGGGGGGGGGGTCTGTCCCTCCAGTATCCCCTCGGGATATGACGTGGTATGTTAGATCTTAATTACAGCAGCGATTAAGACATGTAAGTAATGTGTTACAATCACATTATACTGTGGGCATGGGACTGTTACTGTAACACATCCCCCTCATATCTCTGTATCCACAACAACAACAACAACAACATGTCTGGACGCACAGCCGTACCACACACGACCACAAAACCAACATGGCACCTCGCTTCCATACACAATTACCATGCATAAAGGAAAACTCCTGTCTTTGGCTTTAAGTGTACATTCAGCCAACCCAAAGACAATGTGATTTTACGTTAAGGGATAAACACAAGAGAAGAGAGAAGAGAGAAAGGAGAGAAAGGGGGCCAGATGGGGGAGGGAAAAAAAAACTTTACCAGATTCGCTGGCAGCAGGAAAGGGACAGGCAATGCCATGGGACAAGGCAGAGGCAGCAGAGAAATGGATTTGGACATTCTCACTGTAACCTAAAGGCATTGGGCGAAGCAGAGCACAGCATTATGAACTGTTAACCTATACCTTCTCAACCAGCTCTGTGGACCTGAACTAGGGTTGCCATGCCAGCCAGCGGGAATGTAGTCATCATGTCTAAAACTGTTACCCTAAAATCTCCTATTTGCGGAAGGCAGTCTGATGCAAACATATTTGTTATTTGAATGTTGTCGTTAAAAAAATGTATTACAGAGAATACTGATAAACTAAATGTTTTTATCTGTAGTATTGAGAGATTGTTTCAGTCATCAACCAGACATAACCTTATTAGTTTACCAGTACATATATTGTCTCAGCCTCTTCCGTCCATTAGCACTACATCACATAAGATACTCTGTGCTGAACGTCTGATACATATACCACTGTAAGCTCGACAGCACTTTCCCAAATTGAGAAGTAGATTTTCATTGGCTGTTAGCATTGTCACTCATGAAGTCTGTATGTCCGGGGCGATGTGATGCTAGTGCAGTACCCTACTTTATTTACTAATTTCAATTGTTACATTTATTTTAAGAACAGTGGCCTACTTATCCAACATAACCATATCTGAAAACAGACAGAATCGTGTTGATAAGTTTCTCAACAAATTCCTCTGTGTAAGTGTATGTAGTGTTGTTGTGCATGTCAATCAAGCCAGCGCTGTGTCCCAGACTGTACGTAAGTAAATGCTGGCTCTGCGAGACTAACCAGTACATAACTGCATCCCAGTGTGAGCATGGAACCCTGCCCCATCTCTTGTATACCAATAGGAAGACACAATGATATATGCTCATGCACACCTCAGCAGCCAGGCTGTTGGCAATGAGCAGGCAAATCGAAAGGTTCTCTTAAAACACACGCGCAAATGCACGCACACGCACACACTCTCTTTCCCTGTTTACTGTACGGCAACATCTGACACAACCCTGGAACATGACCTTTCATCCAAAACAAGCAGAAGTCCCACCTGCCCCTGTAGTATGCATTCTGCTCCAACGTTTGCCTCTCTGCTCCAGCTGTAGGCTACGCTCTAGAGAACGTTTCATTAGCGCCTCCAGGCGCTCCTGGAGCGGTGGAGCAAGAGGACATTGATAAACACAGTACTACTGTACTTCATTTCTATTCTCACCCAAAATGTATATGTCAAATTGTCTGGACAGCCACACACACACATATATACACATATATATATATATATATATATATATACGTATACAGTATATATATATATATGTGTATATATGTGTGCACATATAAACTGTATTTGTCTATTGTGCCATTGTGTTTATATTTGACATAATAGTGACTGTATTTTATAAAATAGGTAATTTCAATGTATTATCAGTAAACTCGAAAAACGTTTGAAAACTACAATAAACAGACAGACAGCAGCAACAATAACTTGACACATTAATAGCACATGCTCATATATGAATACAAAAAGCTACTGTATGTGTATTGTGTAATATTACACATTGTGTCATATAACAGTCAAACCTGTAATCAAAACATCCATTCCTAGCATGCCAGCACACTCCACTACCCAATAACAGAAGACTTGCTACTAATGCTCAAGCAGGAAATGAACTGGCCTTCTCCTCTTCCAGCTGGTGCCTCCTCTTCTCCTCCACAGCAGCTCTGCGAAGCTCCTCTTTCTGTTTCTGCTCCTCCAGTCGCCTCCAGCGCTCCTCCACCGTGCGCTTGTACTGCAAGCGCGCACGGCGCTCCTTCTCCCGGATGAGCTGCTCCCTCGCCACTGAGGAAAACAAGTGGCATTTTCTTACAGGAGGTTGTAACAATAACTGGCCGACTACTACTTGTTTTAGGTTTTATTATGCGTTTTCTGACAGCAACATATCGCGATAACAAACCAAAAAAAGATATCACATACCCAGGCTTTTATCTCTCTCCTCTCGTCTCTCTTTAGCTAACCGCATTCTGTCGTCTGTCCTCATAAAACCCTCCACATCTGAAATACATAGTGAAAAATGGCAGGAGAAAAAATAGAAGTGCCTTTGAATCCAGTGCAACAGAAATTAAAGTAACAATTTATTTAACTGGTTTACGTGGTTCTACTGACAGTAGTGAGACTTACATGGTATACCTGCAAAGTTATTGATGGTGGGCAAATGTACAGGAGAGGGTTGGCCATTTATCTGAGGCTTCTTCTCTGTGGATGGAGCTGACACAATCAAATATGCCACAGAGAAAGACACGCTTAGATTAAAATGCATAACATCAGCAGCGCAACACAGGCCTGCAGTATTGTTTTGTTAACAGCAGAGGGAGCCATATCCTGCACTATTCACCTGAACTCACTGCGTTGCAAAATGCCAAGAATCTCATGCCAAGGGCAAACAATTAATAACGTCCTTATAATGTTACAGGAATAATGCTGAATGTCTGTTTCCTGTGTTGCTGTCACGGTGGTCTTTTTATCACGATCTTCGCGGCCATAACAACCCATTAATATGAGATAACATTGCCCACTGCCCAGCTACAATATAGGCTTCTGAATGTTGTATGATTGTAGTTCTTAATTCGGTAGAAGTTTGGAGGCTAGAGAAGATGGCACAAGAGGAAAGACGTAAGACCATATTTGGTTTGTACACTGAACCAATCTCACACACACACACACACACACACACACACACGTTGTCAGGATTAGGCTACTCACTAGTTTTCCCAGCAGATGGGATCCGGGATGGGGAGCTAAGTCCATTGTTGTGGGCCTTCTTGTCAGTAAGGAGGTTTGGTGATGGAGGTGCCTTGACATCACCTATGTGGAAATCATATAGATTAGAAATGCTCCTGTAACCAAATTTCAGAACTGATAGTATATACATTCTACTGCCCATAAATCATGTTGAAAATGGCCATGTATCCATCGACACGTAATGATGCAGATAGATAGCAACAATGGCATCTATCTGCACCTCTTCTAGTTCTCGTTCTATGCCTGGCCTTTAAATGGAACTGCAGAAGCATAAATGTAGGTTTTATAGTGTGTGTTTTGTATAGGGGCTTATTCCTTCATGGCAATATTCTTTAGCAGTCAGTCATAAAACAAACTCGATCATAGATAAGCAAGCCTAGAGCCATATAGCATGGGCTTGTTTTTATTTTTCTGATTGTAATGTAAAACATTATATGAATTCCATTAACTTTTAAGTGGAGAGTGTTCTTGGTTGAATAATAAATTATATATGGGCTATAGTTGCTTCAATAACCATCTATACTATCTTAGAAAAAGTAATATTTGCTCAGCGGTAAACCATAGTGTATTTGGAATATTTGAAAGAAATGTAGCCGGCTATAGGCCTATTTTTTTACAGTAGTAAGTAAACACAAAGTCATGTTATACTGCACCTTCAGGATGGTGTAACGCATCTCCAACCTCAGTCTGACGGTAGTGATCTCCACACAATGTCCCTACAGACAGATCATGTTAGCCTATCACTATGTGATTTTATGTGCATGAAAGTGCCTATACGCAACCCGTTGTCCCAGTTCCACTGTCGTCTAAAGTCACACGCGAGATTTTGAGGTGCGTCATCAACAGAAAAGATCAATATTTCTGCCTAGATGTGACCATGACTTAGAGTGTTAGGTTAGCCTATACACAAAGGCAGCTATCGCCCATTGTTTCTATCTGGGGCATATTCAACATAGCAAATACATTTAAATCCAAGTCAGAAAACGAGTACCATAGAACTGATAGAACCCATTTGTAGGCACTCGAGTGATCGAATCATCCTTGCAGACTGAGTTGCGTCATTTGTGGACCCCGAACAAAACACACAAATGTTTTATTTACAGATCAGTTCAAGCAACTGTAAAATGTAGCCTACCTTGTAATACATTGGACGTTGAGTGGAAAGTCTTCGCCATTGTTGCTGTCAACAACGAAATTTACGACAAGGGTAATTTACAATGCTGATCTCCTACCAGGCTACCGGCTATTGCACAGTCTTCGGTTTATTCTCTTCCAACAATAGGCTATAGCGCGCATCTATTGCTTTTGCGCATCTAGGCAAAAATCAGGAGAACGATGAAGGCGAAGATCCTTTTCATCGTGATAGCTGTATCTTTTGACGGACTCAATAATGTCTTGGTTCGACCCGGGAGATAGGGTATGACTAGAAAGGTGTCAGATCTTTGGATGTGGACGTGATGAGTTTAAGCAGAATTGCATGCAGGAATGATGCGCACAATACGACTGAGCTCGGCGCAAGTCTCCTAGGTCATCCAAAATAACAAAATCAAAAATAATAATAAAAAAAATGTGAACATGCATAAACCAGTAAACTGATGATCTTAAATTAATCTTAATACTACAGTACACTAGCATCCTCGTCGAAACATATCCAAGATGCGACAGTGCAATGACACTCCGCCACACTAGAAGGCACCGTGGATGAATGCGGAACAGAGAAGAAGAGCATCTAAACCAGAAGAAGTGCCACTGCAGGAAGGCAGGACCGCAGTACGTGTTGTTGTAGCCAAGTAGCTGAAGAAAGATGCTTACCAATATCGCTAATGTGCTGAGAGCGTGTGGTTCAAGAAATGTAAGTATTTATTTACAGGCAAAAGATGTCAGCATGTGAAAGGAGCTGCACCAAAAACCCGCTGCTGTTTACTAAAATAAATGTATCCACTTAGTTCTGACCTTGTGAAAGTCGGATAGCTAGTAGGCTACTGCTTCTTAAAAGATCCATGACAGCTCAACATACGAATTGTTGTTTACATCACAGTTATTACGAGCACAATTTTGTAACTACTCTTATTGTCAAATCGACAAATTTACGCAGAGGTCTACCTTATATTTCTGTCAATTACGTTATTGGAATTATTGCTTAGGTAGCTTAATAGTATTTTAGGATAGTCTATTTTATGCGATTCTTTTTCTCACCATATCAAACATGCCTTGTGTTTCAGGGGGCTGTAGCGGTCATATCAGCCCGCACATACGCAGATTTCACACCTCAAGCCACGTTTGAAATTAAGGTAAGCATAAAGCCAGAAATGGAATAGAATTGCACTGCCTGAACTTCTATACAGTGTGTGTATGAAAAGGCAAGCACGTTGATATTTGTCTTTTCTTTTTACTAGAAATGTGATATTCATAAGTTGGATGAGGCTCCAGCCACTGAGGTTGTTATGACGCGAGAGGAGGGTCTCAAGTATTACAGGACCATGCAGACAATGCGGCGTATGGAGCTTAAGGCAGACCAGCTTTATAAGCAGAAGATCATCAGGGGCTTTTGCCATCTGTATGATGGCCAGGTTGAGTGCAAATTTTTTTTATTTCTTTCACACACACACACACACACACACACACGCACACACACGCACACGGTATAATGACCTTTTAGTTCAATAGGAAAAATAACACGCACACACATGGTATAATGACCTTCAATAGGACAAATTAAGCACGCACACACACATATTTACTTGATATAATGACCTTTAGTTCAATCGGACAAATTAGAAAGTCTTACCATTTTGAAATAATCAAACAATGATGAAGCCATTTTTAAGTGATATGTTCTAACTAAAACTATTATGCAAAGTGATGTATTGTATATTCAGCACACACAAACATTTGCCTTTTGATTACATAACGTTTTAGCTAATACAGCCTTTGTCATCTCCTCCTAACAGGAAGCGTGTGCTGTTGGTATTGAAGCGTCCATTAACCTGACAGACCACCTGATCACTGCTTACCGTGCCCATGGCTACACCCTCACCAGAGGGGGCACTGTGAGAGAAATCATGGCTGAGCTCACTGGTGATTTGGCATGGCTGTTAACATGTTAATGACATAGAAGAATGGAGCAGCCAATCTAATGTGCAACTGAAACATTTAATGATACCAAACATGTATATCAGTATAAAGCAAGACAGTGGTAACTGCCAGTATAAACATTTTACTGTCTGTCCATTTGTGTATTTGTATATCCAGGAAGCTTATTGATTTTATTTTGGTAATGTTTAATGGAGAAACATTGCTTCAGGTTCCTTATATTGAGGGCCTGTGGAAATCACAGCTGTTCTCCCCCATGTCTTTACAAAAAGACTAATAGACGTAGCATAACCATGCTGACATAATACATCAATATAGATCATGCAGTTCTTAATGGTCTGTCTGCATGTGTCTGGTATTACTGCCTTTCTACATTGGTCACTGTTGGCTTTCTTATTTTAGGCCGAAGAGGAGGTATTGCAAAGGGGAAAGGAGGCTCCATGCATATGTACACTAAACACTTCTATGGAGGAAATGGCATTGTTGGAGCACAGGTAACGTAAACTGTTCATCATTAACAGCTGTGCTACATCCAGGAGTTGAGTTAAGTGTAACCTTGGACATTCTGGGATTGCCATCAGGTCCCCCTTGGAGCAGGAGTAGCACTTGCCTGCAAGTACCAGGGAAATAATGAGCTGTGTGTCTGTCTCTATGGTGACGGTGCAGCCAATCAGGTATGGAATCCCAAACTATGTTTGTGCATTACATGTGCAGTACCATCAACTAGGAAGCACTTGTTTTTAATAACCATAAAACCCTTTTTCTATACTTGTGTACTAATGTGTAATCTCTACCCATCACAGGGGCAGATATTTGAGACTTACAACATGGCGTCCCTTTGGAAGCTGCCAGTCATCTTCATCTGTGAGAACAACAAGTACGGCATGGGCACGTCTGTAGAGCGGGCCGCTGCTAGCACAGACTACTTCAAGAGGGGAGACTTCATTCCTGGCCTCCGGGTACCCCTTCCTTTGTCTTTCTAGAATCACTTTAACGTTGAACGCGTGCGACTGCTCTCTGTTGTTCACCAGCCGACTCAAAGTGTGACTCCTGGCAACTCCACCGTATTCAAATTGTGGACAATTTGTCACCTCAGAAGTTGTCAAACACTGTTCTTGTATTCAGGTGGATGGGATGGATGTTCTGTGCGTGCGGGAGGCGACAAGGTTTGCCGCTGACCACTGTCGATCCGGAAAGGTAACTGGAACATTTTGGAACGTAGAGTTGATTTGATAAACATTTGTGGCACATCTCGTTTTTTAAGGACTTCATTTTATTTCACCTGTAACCAGGGTCCCATCTTAATGGAACTTCAGACATATCGTTACCATGGACACAGTATGAGTGATCCTGGCGTCAGGTAAATTCAGACATTTATGATCAACATTATTTTTTCTTTTATAAGCTCACATTCCTTTTTTTTTTTTTAAGTGATTAATTAAAAATATGAATTAACTTATTTAATACGAGCACACCATATTTGTCAGAAATAAAAGCAAATAATTTTTTTAAGTATTTCAATATTGTAAAGTGCACCTGTATCTGTAAGATAGTACATTGTACTATTACTGATCATCGCTACTGTCCTCCTATATAAGTAATGTAGTATAACATGACTGCATCACTACTACGTTCTATCATAACCTGTCTCCATCTCAGCTATCGCACACGTGAGGAGATCCAGGAGGTCCGCAGTAAGAGTGATCCTATCTCCATGATCAAGGACCGGATGCTGAGCAACAACATGGCCAGTATTGAGGAGCTCAAGGTGGCCTATATTTTCATACCCTCATACTACTATATGATCCTTTTTTTTTTTTTTAAACCTGCTTTCTAAATAATGTATTTCTACAATGGGCTACATCAGATATTTTAATCATATATATATATATATATATATATATATATATATATATATATACTGTATCTTAACTAATTCTGTTGAACTGTTTGTGACTGTAGGAGATTGATGTGGATGTGAGGAAGGAGATTGAAGATGCTGCACAGTTTGCCACAACAGACCCTGAGCCTCCCCTGGAAGAGCTTTGCAACCATATCTTCTACAACGAACCACCCATGGAAGTGCGAGGCACAAACCCATGGAGCAAGCTCAAGTCTGTCAGCTAGTGTGTCAATATTTTCTTCTCACCCATGCCTTCCTTTGTTTATTTTCTCTTACATTGCCCCTGTCCTTTCTGCTAACATTCACTGATAAATACATGCTTTCAGAATAGATGGTTGAAATCTGGCTCTCATAAAATTAACAAATGTCATTTGCTCTTCCTGAAATTGCTTTAGGGTTGTTCAATGGAAGCAAAAGGGTTAAAATTTAATTTATGGTGCCAAACATGTGCCTTTGTGCACTTAAAACTGGACTTTGCATTATCTCATGTTTCTAAAACACTCCAAACACACGTGATATGTTGGTTTGCACCATGAGTTTTGGTAATATTTTTTCAGTGACTGTTAAGATATACAAGTACACTTACTCAGTATTTTGTATTGCTTACCTTAAACAATCACAAATTAAAGTCTTAGTCCAATTTAAAGACCCCATGTTAATAAACAGAATACTGGGACCTGTACCGGTACTGTATATTCTGTTTAGTTTTACACATATTTAATCACACAAACTGTTTTCTGTCTGGGCATATCTGCCTTTGACTGTGGCCTCACATTTATATTTGAAAGACTCTAAAAAGGAAAGTGTTTGTTACAGTATCTCAGTGCATTTAATATATAGACGGACATTAAGTAATCCAGTGGTCAATTAAAATTTTGAAGCATAAAAATGACTTAAACATTCTGACACGTATCTGAACTGAAACTCGTAACTTAATGTTATTAGTGTTCATTCATGGCCATAAACACAGGCTCAATTTCCTTTTTTTTCCCTTCAGTTTGCCTGGACTTGAAAATGAACCTGCCTAATGAAATGAGTAAACAGTATAGGCTATAGGTATGGCAGTTAAGACTGTTACAGTGCAGGTCAGATTGTCAATGAAAGTACAACATGAAACCATTGTGTATATACTGAAAATAAAAATATACAGGCATTTATGCTATGATCTTAATTTAATGAGTCAATGTTTAAATATTTTAAACATTCATCAAACTACCAATCAATGAATTGTGCTAGCTACTGCATATTGATCAGAAAATGTTTGACCTATTGACTAATCTAATCAATGCAATATTATCTCAAAGCATGTTTGAGTGCTTTTCAAGGACACATTTGGAAAGTGCTGTAGCAAACTGCACGATTACATGCAGATGTGGTCTGATCCACTGAGAATACAATAACAAATGAGGCGATATCTAAGACAGGAAGTCAAATACATAAACTTGGAGAACATCAAACATTAACTGCTTTTATGATCTTCTGCATTTGAAAACATGCCAACTCTGACATCCCTGGCCTGTATGTGGTTGGATCTTAATTAGCCTTGTCTTAGCCAGGATGTTACAGCCTGGCTAAGACAAGGCTAATTAAGATGGCTAAGGTGGCTCAAAGGCCATAAACTAAACATAACTTAAATCACCAAACTAACATACATTAACAAAAACATACAATGAGGTGTGAATGTGTGTGGTGCATGTTGCATGCCAACTAAACAAAACCAAATGGCATGTGTGGTGCCAGGAGGGTCAGCGAGTGTGAATAGTGTGCTGGAAGCACTCTTAATGCCTGGCCAGGTGAGGCCAATCAAGCTCCAACCACATCCAGGCCAGGGATGTCACACTAACACTAGAGTCAAGCTAAGCATACTTCCGCTTCCAAAAATACATTTTGCATGAAAAAATTCCCACTCTAGATGACACAGTAGGAATAAATGGTAAATGTATGCTCAACCACAGATTACTAGAATATACAGTGGGTATTTACACTTGTTAGTATCTCACACAATCTTAACTACACATATTTGCTGTGTATTGCAAATTTCTTATTTGGCTGAATATGCATTTCTACTATATATTCTAGTTTGATATAAACTTAACATCACATAAGCTGGTGAAGTGCTACTGCAGTCTCACAACCCATTAATTTGAATCAGGTGTGTTGAGAGTAGAGATATCTGAAACATGCAGGGCAGTGGGTCCCCAGTAGCCTGGTGTAACCAGACCATAGGGTTTCCAGACTGTAATCCAGGGCTATTCCACTCCGGTCCTGGAGGGCCGCACCCTGCATGTTTTAGATCTCTCGCTGCTCCAACACACCTGATTCAAATGAACGGGTCGTTATCAGGCTTCTAACAACATTGAATCAGGAGTCTTGGAGCAGAGGGAGACCTAAAACATGCAGGGTGCGGCCCTCCAGGACCGGACTTTAATTGCCCTGCTGTAATCTCTAAACATTTAGCTGAGAGCATAGTCGGGCAGAGCCAGGCTAGGTCCCCGGGACCAGGGTTGGGGAAACCTTGTCCAATATAAAGAACCAGACAAACATTTTACAAAAAAAATCTGTTTTTATTTGGACTTGGAACAAGTAGTCAAATTAATAGACAAAAAATCAGATCAGTGAAGTTTATCAAAATACTTCAGCTTTCCTGACGGGTCTGGAATAATCTGTGGGGAAATAATGTTTGCAATTAGTATACATAAAAAAAATTTGGTATATACTTTCTTCATCTTTGTCCTGGACTACCACTGCCTTGCATGTTTAGTCTTCATGCGCCAACACACATGATTCTAATGAATGGGTTGTTATCAGCCTGATAATGACATTCATTTGGATCAGGTGTGTTGGAGAAAGGAGACGTCTAACATACTGGGCAGTGGCCCTCCAGGACCAGGATTGAGAAACCTTGTCTGGGTTTAATAAACGCAGACAATAAAGCATGCCATAAAAACTCACTGTGTCACTGCCTGGCTTCCATCCTGCTGGGCAAACTGCAAGAACACATTCTAATGACTATCTTTACACAAGGACAACTCCATCATATACTATAATGACACTACTACTCATCACCTGCACAACAGTGTGTAATAGATTAAAGTAAATGAGATTAAAGTACCTTCACCATGCTTGTCAGTGTACTGAAAGGCTTGAACCAGCCTTAGAGTCTCATCCACAGATCTCCCAACTGGGAGGTCATTCATGGTTATCTGCCTTAGGGTTCCTTTTCCATCAATGATAAATAGGCCCCTGTAGGAGTTGTATAGACATGTTTACGTCCAAACTACATTTTCAATGTATTTGGCAGTATCTCTATTCACACAGGCTTTGTCCAGTTTCCCGTGCACCAAATCCCATCCATAGTAGATTAATACTCTGTCATTGACCAAGGCATTAGCATTAGATCTGAATGTGGTTGCACACTGTGGCTGCCTACCTACAGACAGACAGACAGACAAAAAAATAGGTATAGTCAGCTATTGCAAGCTAACACACTGTCAAATTCACCAAATATCTCCTCACATTTAGCTATCTATCTATCAGTCAATAGTAAATGTAATGAGTTAGAAAGCATGCATGTGTGTGATGCCATACCTAAGTGTGTGTCCCTGGTCCTCCAGGAAGACGCCATAGTCTTTGGCAATTTGATGAGTAATGTCAGACAGCAGTGGGATTTTCATATCCCCAAGTCCACCCTGCTTCCTGGGCGTATTGATCCTATCAAAAAATAATTATATATTTTTTTCCCTTCACACTTGTAGGTAAAACTGTAGCTAAACTTTCAAGTAAAATATATGCAAAACATGTTTCCAATCTAAAATAAAATGTGTCTTGTTTTCTGTATTACCATTCCCAGCATGTTTAAATTATGTTAATACCTCTACCCCTACAGTCTAGTCTGTCATGTGTCAATGTAGTCCATTTACCATAAAGCATACATTTAGTTGCACTTTTGCTGGTAAATAAGAAAAACAAGTTTACCATGCCAGGTGGGTAAACTGGGAGTCAACTGAGCAGGCAACCACATCAGCATTGATGGCTTGGAACTCATGTATACGATCACTGAATGCAATGATCTCAGTGGGGCATACAAATGTGCTGCAAGAGGCAAAACATGTATACATATGTATATACATACATACATACATATATATGTGCTGCAAACGGTGAACATGTATACATATAACGACGTCATAATAGCCAAATGTGGTGGGATAGAATCTTTACTCACAAGTCCAGGGGGTAGAAAAAGAAAACCAGATATTTGCCTTTGTAGTCAGACAATTTCAGCTCTTTAAATTCACCACTGATAACAGCTGTTCCTTCCCAGTGAGGTGCTGGCTTCGAAACTAACATAATGAAAGACAGTTGCAGACTGATCCAACCACAAATCCCTTGTGATAGCATGCAAAACATTCAACAGACGTAACGCATTAAACAGCGTTAAATACATATTAAAAGTGATAAATACAAAAATTACAATCGTCAAACTCCAAGAGGAAGGGGGGTAGTATTTCCAGAATTGTGTGGATTGGAATGACGTGTACAAATTTAAATGGCGATAACACATACCGTAGTTCCACTTCCTTTCACTTCCTAATTAGCTATATAAAATCCACTCGTTTCCACATAAAAAAAAACGTATATTTAGCATATGGCCATTATTCCTACAGCATGCGACGAACCTAGCTACCACTGAAACGCAGTGAGCTTGGATATATGTCAGTGGGAAATAAGGTAATACAATAAGTCACAACTTATGCTATTTGCAAATAAGGCGTAATGAAAACTGTGAAGAGCTCACTTTTTGCTTTGCTGAGGTGCAGGGAATGGTCAGACACTGGCACACGGAAAGCCTCCCCTGGATATACATGTCCACCAGCGTAGTTATGACACTGGTCCCTTATCCCATTTGCGGTGTCATCTGCAGAAGCAGACCATGTGACAAGAAGTATGGTGCACAAAGCACAAAAAATATGCTTCATTGTGCTTTTAAGAGGCTTGAACACTATGCCAGCAACCAGTTGAGAATACAGATATTTGCGCGTAAACTCTCTCGTCGTCAGAAATATCAAAGCCTTTTCCGGTTCACTGTTTTTCAAAGTAAAAGAATGCAGTTGGTTTTAGATTATCTCTGGTCAAGGCAGAGTCTCTAATCTTATTTTCACTGCTGATCTCCACTAGTGTACCATATACATGGTGCTGTGTAGTAAGATCAAGGATCATTGACCTTAAATATGCCCCATATAAGAGACTGAAATTATTTGTGAATTTTGTTTAAATAACAAAATAAATATTAGGCTAATACATAAATATATGTTTATGTATATTATGTATATTATCTATAAAATCATTATCATCATAAATAGGCATACAATGTTTTAATGACAACTTCCACCACTAAGTAGTAGATCCTATTGTTATTTAGATAAAAAAAATATATACAAATATGGCAGTAGCTCTATTTGAGTAGGGCATCGTTTCAACATTCAAAAAGATTAACTGCTAAAAAAGATTACAAAATAGACCATTACTTCATAATGGCAATGGACCATTAGCATTCTTATGGTACTTATGGTACATGCACACTTTCATCTACCATGAACTGGTCAATATGGTCATCCAACATGACACATTTATATGATCCTTATTTGATGTGTGTTGATCAGTATTGTACATCCACATCTTATTTTGATAGACAATGATGATGATGATGAAAAATCTAAACCAGAACATATTCTAATAAACCTCTGTTGAGTAGGAATCATAAATTAATTATTTAATCTCTGCAACACAGCTGTGGATTGATAATGATTTTAGATTTTATTTTGTTTCTTTGCTTCAGTAACTTTGTAATTAAATGATGTTATCAGTTGTGTGTGTGCTTTCAAGTCTGTCAAACTGCAAACGTTTGGAGCTAGTAGTAATTACAACTCAACATTAGAGCTTATTGAATGCTGCCCTTTCTGTTATTACACATTAGGCTACAGAAAATAACTATTTACCTAATTTGCTTTCCAGTTCACAGAATGAAGAACATACTGACACAAGTGACTCAATAGCAAAGCAAAGTAAAAACAAATAATACCAAATAAACACAGACAATAACTCAAATATATCACAAAGTTGAATTCTTAAGTTTTTGTTTTTTGCATTTCAATGTGTGCAAACTGAAGTCTGTAAAGTTATTGGACTGCAGTTTGGCTACAGAACATTGAAACCAATAGTGTCTCCATGATATTAAAGTGTCTCCCTGATTTTAAATATGTTACCTGCCCAAAAGTCTGGTTTGAGATGATGGCCTACTTGGTGACTACTATGATTTCCAGAACCCTTCCGCATTTTCCTATGGGTTTCTGGCTGTGACGTGTTGTGCTGACGGCGGCCTTGGAGCTGGTGGAGCAGGGGGCTGTAGCATGACAATATTTGGCTTTAGACGTTTGAGTTTCAGCGGAGCTCCCGAAACAATCGGCCCCTCCTTCTCTGCTTCTTTCTGGCCCGCCCTGATAACACTAAATTCCCGATTGAATCCTGCCCGAGTCTGGGGAAAGAAGGCGGCCTGGAAAACCGAAGAGCGGATAGAGGCCATCCGCGCCGCATAAATCTGGTATGCAGGTCTCTTGCACGTACGCATGCATTTAGAGAACATCCAGCGGCCTTTTGCGCCTATATCTTTGTGTCACTTTTGAGATATTGCATGGGCATTGTTGTCATGTGTGGAGAGGCCGTAAAGGTTGGGCCTTTTCAGTTTAGGCCCAGGCCTCTAACGTATATAGGCCCCTCTCTGTAATTTAGGCCTAGCCGTAGCGCTATATTTGAAATGGGATATTTATTTTATAGTTAATACAAAGCATATTTTTTGTAAAAGCATACAATTGCTTATAACAATTAATCTCATATTTTCCACAATTCATTATGCATTACTTTATAAGGACTATACAAAATAATGCTCGTCCAGCCGTATTGCTAACAAAATGGCGCACGGTTGTGTGTTGAAAATCGGTAGTGCAAAAAGGCGTTGCTTAGCGCTAGCTGCCTGTAGAGCCCTAACATGTTTTACACCCAGGATAAATGGCGTGTGTTACTAGCTGTCAGCTAGTGTTTGTGTTTCGTTGATTAATTATTAAATATGCGTTTGGGTTATGCTATTTATCGCAGGATTCTCATGTTAAATGCTAGTTGGATAAATAAGATCATGGCGTTTTATTGCATTGACTGCAAATATGTATGTGGACTTGCTGCTGATCGTATTTGTTTTATTCAAACAACGACGCTGTTTTGCGCTATTATTTTTAAGATGAGAGCATCGTTCATAGACCGGTGCTCACATATTCAGTCCACCTGGAGGTGGGGGATGGTACATGCATTGAAATTTATTAAATGGCACCCTAGACATTTATTAACGATGCTCAAATATGTGCAGCTCAACCCATTGTTTACATTGTTTTCACGTGTATGGCTTTAAATAAGTAGGGCAATATATTTTCTTTGTCACTTGGCATTTTTATCCAACATTATTTAATTTGAAGAACCTGTGTCTTGCATTTGCTGCAATTTCTGTCCTAACCATATACTTCTATGGTCCTAACTCTACCTCAATTTTTAGACTATTGTACATTCCTAGCAGTGCAAGGACCTGCCAGGGGTATGTGTTATTATTTATCATCAGGATCACATGGACACAATATATTACCCAACCAACCGTATTGTATATTAGTGTAATTCAGGGCATGTCATTTGTATACTATAAATAGGCTACTATGCAAACAATAAACCAAACTTGAACCCTTAACCTACATTCTGGAAAACGTACATGCTGTTTTAATGTTGAGGAAGACAAAGAGATGTTATGAGTACAACCAGGTACACTCTGATTGTGCTATCTTGTCCATATAACCTCAGGTTCTGCATGAAAGTGCATGTGGACTGGTTAATGGGGGTTATATGGGTGCTTCTTTGGTCTTTGGAGGAGGAGTAGATGGGCGTGTCACACATGCCTAGTCTACACATAAACAGTTTTTTTTTTATAACGTAGCTTTTTCTACAGGGTTTGGCCTTTTATCCACATGTAAACAGTGCATATGATCACTAAAGACAGACTTTTAGCAAAACTCCTTCCAGGGTGAAGATGTTGAAAAACTGTATTCAGTTACATGTAGACAGGTAAAATAGAGTCTTGTAACGTCATCTTGTGTGCCGGCAGTTCCTTTGTTTGACGTCAGAGTGTGTGCCGATATATGATGTGTTTACACACAGCATATTTCTTCACAGGCTGGAAAGCATGCAATTTTGTTTGCATGTGGATGGAGATTTTTTTAAACAGTGCTCTATGTACAGGATTCTTTTTTTTTTTTTTTTGAACGAATAAGGACAATATCAGTTTTTAATCTGTGTATTTGTGGATTAGGCATCAGTCAGCCCTCAGGTGTGAGAGGAGTTTTTGGCGTTCCACATTATTGGTTTCAAACACACAGATGATTAATTTAATGCTTCCTTACTTTATTGTTTACTTTACAATTTTGAACAACTGTCATGTGGTTTCAGCGCTCCATTGACCAATGCAGTGCGAGGACAATGGATGGGGATGATGCCAGGCTTGCAATCCATTCTCAAGAGCCTAAAATAATATTACACGGATCGGGTAAATGGTTATAATTATTGTTTATGACCATGTACTGTACACTATGGCATCTTTAAAGCACTCTTAACAAATCTTGCAAGTAAAATCTCATAATTCAGATCTGACTGCAAGACCGCTATAAGAATATATGTCCAAGTTCAATTTGATAAAGTAATTATATGATAGCACTTTGTTAATCACTGAAGGACAATCTAGGCATTGCAGCAATAAATACATATTTAGTGTCAAAAGCATGTACAGAATGTATGCACAGAAACAATCAGCGACACAAAGTACTGCTTTGCTATGTAAGCCAAATGTGGCTGCATGCACAGTGTAGTTCAACTACCAGAATGTGACCGGGGGCGAGAAACAGTAGCAAAGGCTTTAGCAATACATTAGCATTACATCTTTTTGAGGACTCTTCTTTTGCTGCTAGGCAAAACTACTTTCCCGTGAGCACTAACTTTATAGTACACGCTTATTAATACATTCGCATTACATCTTTTTGAGGACACTTCTTTGCTGGTAGGCAAAACTACTTTCCCGTGAGCACTAACTTTATAGTACACGCTTATTAATACATTGGCATTACATCTTTTGGAGGACTCTTCTTTACTGCTAGGCAAAACTACTTTCCTGTGAGCTCTAATTTTATAGAACACGCTTATTAAAGCACTCCATCATCAAGCTAACTAGCTAACTGCCATCCTCTTCCAGATGAGGGTGGTGCCAGTGGCCAGGAGTTTGTTGTGGAGCTACAAGAGACTGTGTTGGTGTCAGAGAGTGACGGGGAAGGGATGGCAGTTCACCGGTTCGCACCGGACGAGCTGGTGATCCAGGATGCGGTGGAGGACGTGGTGTCTGAGTACGTGCACTGCGAGGACGACGACGACGATGCCGCAGAGACCTGCGTGATGGCTCTGGACGGGGAGGAGGAAGGGGTCGCCATGGGAGACATCCCAGAGGACGGGATGGAGTCAGAGCAACAGGAAGAAGACCAAGATGGCTGTGGAGATTATCTAATGATATCATGTGAGTTTGTCTGTAGAGGCTTCTGTAGCGCTCTTATTGGAGTCCTGAGGGCTTTGTTTGGTTTGGCTTTGGTGCATTCTGTTTAGTTGCAATATGTTAAAACAGAATGTTCTAGGACTACATTCATATTGCCTCAAATCTAGTGTCATTATACCATATATATTTAGCTTTTACAGCCTCCCAATTTTGGCAATATTCTTTACATGGGTTTAAAAAAAAAGAGACTGAAACTGGTAAAAGTAACTACATTTTGCAGAAGCTACTGTACATTGTGTTTGTTTGTGAGCCTGGGGATTGGACAAATCAATTTTTATCTTAACTCCACTAACTTGTGGCCAGGAATATTAAACTTAGTTATAGAATATTACGCAATATTACACACGTATCACTTTAACTGCATAGTATAAATTGTCTACATTTCGCACCGTGTTTTCTACAACACTGAAATAGGTTTTACTAGCTGTATTGAGATATACATAATGACCAATCTCCTGAATATTACGTAGGGAATATTTTCTACAGGGAAAATGGGACACATGTCCCATTGGGACAAATGGGACACATGACCTAATTTTATCAGGGGAACTGTAATACAAAATAAATCATGCTAAATATAAACACTTGGGTGTTCTCGAGCGTGGTTGATCAGTAGCCCTCTAGGTAAACACATGCACATGTGTGACCACTCTGCGCTTCCCTCCCCTCTCCACCACCAGTGGACGATGCTGGCAAGATGGTGTCCGAGGATGGGACGGAGGTGACAGTGGAGGGTGCCGTGGAGGACCAGGAGTTGGAGAAGGACGAGGACGGCCAGGAGGTGATCAAGGTCTACATCTTCAAGGCAGACTCCGGCGAGGACGACATGGGTGAGTGGCAGCACCGCCTGATCCTCCTCCTCCTGAGCGCTGCCGCAGATGCAAGGTCACATGGTCAGAAACTGCAGGCAGGTCCCGCTTGGGGGGGAGGGGGCGCTAATGAGATTGAGGCGGGGCAGCAGCTGCGTTGCTCCCATACGCGTGCGCGAGAGGGGGCAAGATCAGTGCACATAGGGAAATAATGATAAAACATGTTATTTCCATATCATCAAAAACATCTTTATATAATCAAGCTGTGTGGCAACCCCCTGATCAAGGCTAAATGTAGCTGCTATGCCTTGTATCCAGGCAGCCTTTGTATGAATAGAAATCAAAAGGAAAGACACCCACCTTATTTTACTCCCAGGAAATTAGGAGATTGATTGAGATTGATTGATTGAAAAAAATCAAAGTTTGCCCATGCCAAGGATATTTTCAACATTACTAAAGCAGCAAACAACTATTTTCCATAAAGATAAAGTAGAGCAATGGCATCCTGAGCAGAGAATGACATCCCTCTCCCTATGTGTTTAATATTACAGTTCCTCTATTCTTTTAGATAGCCGGGCAGGTTGCTGGGCAGGCTGTGTGTGTGTGTGTGTTAGGGCTGCACAATTAATCTCGTTTTAATGGAAACCGCAATATGGCCTTGTGCGATTACGTAACCGTAAAACCCTGCGATTATTTATGAATAGTCGTCACGCACTGCGTGCAGGCAACCTGCGCGTATTACCTCCATGCTAAGTGCAAGGGCAAGTCAGTACAAGACAGCATGGCAGCAATCACCATCAGTGCATGAATGGGTGAATGTGAGGCAATCATGTACACTATACAGCGCTGTGAATGGGCTGGAAGGTTAGAAAAGCACCAAATAAATGCACTTACCATTTTACTTTAAATGTTCAGCAAGGATAGGAGATGTGTGTGTGCGTGTGTGGCTTTGCTGGACAACGTTGGATTTACTAAGCCTCGCCTCTCCAGGAGAATCAGTTGACATCAGCGATGGGGACACAGAGCATGTGGCACTAACTGAATCTCCGGGCCAAAGCCTCAGAGAGAAGATGGTGTACATGTCCATGGGAGATTCTCATCGCAACCAGGGGACCCACGGTGAGTAGATCAAGCAGAGCAGCCAGGGCTTTACAACACGCCACTGTGACACACGCTGATTGATTTTCCTCATGTGGGACTCATCTGCAGGTGGGTCCAAGGTGGTGGATGATGAGGGTTATGTGGAGGTGGTGTTAGAAGGCGAGGAGCCGGTGGCTCATGACCGCTCCTATGACAGTATTTCTCTAAGCAAGGACTTCATGCCTGTGGCCTGTGCAGCTGCTTATGGTCAGCACCCCATATACACATTTCTCAGCCACGGAGGACTGTTCCTCATTTCACGCCTCTGTGGCCACATATCACTGATCACTGGCAATAGCTGGTGGTGGTGTCTGTATCTCATAATGAAAAGGAATAGTGTGTGGAATGGGCTTTGGCAGAAGGTGTTTGGAGGATGTATAGCCTGATGTTACAGCGGCTATGTGGATATATGTAACCATAACACATAGTGAAGCAGTGCTGCCACAAAGCACTTAGGGTCATTCATTATACGAACAGCACGCAATAAGTAAAGGTATAAGGTTTTATTTGTCAAATTTGAAATATGACTATTTATTGTCATGGAAGAATAACACTCACTAGTTTATTTTCAAGCAGCTTTTCCAGCCATTTAAAAATGTGATTTGTAAATTGGTTACAGCCCACGGATGCCTAGTCCACATGTACACAGCTGTGATGCGCGGGCCGACCCGTAACACGCGGGCGCCGCAGGTTCGGATAAGATTATCAGAAAACATTGCGGGTGGGTCAGTCGAGTCAAAATGAGGCAGCGCAGCGTTCCGACCGAGTAATAAATATTGATTAAATCATTGCGTACAAGCGGGGATTCTCCTATCCTCGTTCTCTCAAGCACACATATGCGCACACTAACTCAGAAACTTATTTAGTAGGATATATGCAGACGTGCTACACATTCACGTATTATGCTAGCGTAGCCTATTGCTAATAGATTAACAATACAACTAAATAAGGCTAGTTCACTTTGCTGTAGCCTGCCATGGCTCCAGAGACATTTGGTGGCTCTGCTATTGTCTGCACCAGTGTGTGTCCCTTTGAAACGTGCATTCAATTAGAAATCTGTATCTCTATATCGGAATTGCTATACAGGCTCAAGTTGGCAGTTTGCAGGTCGGGTCGGGTTCGCGTATTTTTGCGGGTTGGCTGTCATAACAGGTCGAGTGGGTGCGGTTTGTAAAAAACCATGCATGTCACTAGTACACAGCAATTTTTATATAGGTGTTTATTTTTGTACACGTTTTGGCCTTTAATTCACATGTAAACAGTGCATACGGTCACTAAAGACAGAGTTTCACTTCCAGGGTGATGTTTTAAAAACTCTGTTCATGTGTAGTCACAGGTAAAGCTGTGAAGTCAGCTTGTGCGCAGTTATCTCCTTTGTTTGACATCAGAGTGCGTTATGTCCTTTGTTCACATACGGCATTTATCTTCACAGGTTTGAAAGCATGCAGTTTAGTTTGCATGTTTTGGAAACAGTGCTCTGTGGACATGAATTTTCTTTTGTTTGTTTTCCAAAAATAAATGAGGAAAACACATATTTAAAAAGATATCCGTGTACTTGTGGACTAGGCACGAGAAGCTTGTGATATTTAACACTGCGCAACTAAGAGTCAGTCAACGTGTCAAGTGCACAGTCAAAGTGAATACGCACCAAACCTACAAACAAACGTCCGTATGCTGCACATGTGCAGAGTGCAGTCTTCACTCCCCTTTCCCCAAGTGAACTGTGCCAGAGCACCACAGGAATAATCACTCTAGAGACGTGCATCTGAGCTGCAGCCTGACAGCTGCCATCAGTGACGTCTGCATGCTGATTGGACTGCCGGTTGCTCTTCCAGGTGTCGACGACGAGGGCTGTGAAAACAGGAACGGGGCGGCCAGCGCTCTGTTGCACATCGATGAATCGGACGGTGTGGACGAGATCAGTCGGCAACGCAGCAAGAACAAGAGGCGCTCGGAGCCTCGGCAGGTCCAGACTGGTGAGTTGTGTATGTTTCCACTGCTATCATGAAGCTTCTGGAATAGCATGGCATAAAATTAAAAAAGTATATTCCAGAAATGGAAAGTCATGGACTGGAATCATGCAATATCAGGGAATTTAGTTTGCTGCAGCAGGTTTCAAATAGAGTTTCCATTCATCCAAATGTTTTTGTGGTATTACATTTTAAGGTATTTTAAGTTATTGTTCTGAATTTTTCCAAGAGTAGTGCCTGCGCAAAATATCATCACATTCATTTTCAGTTTGTTAACTGTTTACAGTTTGTCACTTTGGCAACAGACATGTTCTGGTGGCCTGTTTTTCCGTTCATTATAGGCAATGGAAATTCTGATTTTTAATCAGTGATAATCAGGGATAAATGTCTCAGAGAGGGAACCCTGTCCATTGGCTCTCTCCAGTGGCCACCAGAGTAACCAGGAAGTTCTTTTTTGAAAAGAGACATGTGAGTTATGAATTCCAATGTCCTGTCCTCCCCTCTAGCCATCATCATTGGGCCCTATGGCCAGCCCCTGACTGTGTACCCCTGCATGCTGTGTGGCAAGAAGTTCAAGTCGAGAGGCTTCCTGAAGCGCCACACCAAGAACCACCACCAGGACGTCCTGACCAGGAAGAAGTACCAGTGCACCGACTGTGACTTCACCACCAACAAGAAGGGCAGCCTGCACAACCACATGGAGGTGCACACGCTGAGCAGCAAGGCCCCGTACGAGTGCGAGATGTGCGGCAAGGAGTTCCACCAGCAGGCGGCGCTCTTCTCCCACCGGCTGCAGCACCATCACCGCGGTGGGGGCGGCGGCGCAGAGCCCAAGAGCCAGTCGGCTTCCCCGCCCGCCAACAAGATGCACAAGTGTAAGTTCTGTGACTACGAAACGGCCGAGCAAGGCCTGCTCAACCGCCACCTGCTGGCCGTCCACAGCAAGAGCTTCCCCCACATCTGCGTGGAGTGCGGCAAGGGCTTCCGGCATCCCTCCGAGCTGAAGAAGCACATGCGCACGCACACGGGCGAGAAGCCCTACTCCTGCCTGTACTGCGACTACAAGTCGGCCGACTCGTCCAACCTGAAGACGCACATCAAGACCAAGCACAGCAAGGAGATGCCGTACAAGTGCGAGCGCTGCTTCCAGACGTTCGCCGAGGAGGAGGAGCTGCTGCAGCACGCCGCCACGCACGAGGAGAACAAGACGCACCACTGCGCCCACTGCGACCACAAGAGCTCCAACTCCAGCGACCTGAAGCGCCACATCATCTCCGTGCACACCAAGGACTACCCCCACAAGTGCGCCGTGTGTGGCAAGGGCTTCCACCGGCCGTCGGAGCTCAAGAAGCACTCGGTGGGGCACCGCACCAAGAAGCTCCACCAGTGCCGGCACTGCAACTTCAAGATCGCCGACCCGTTCGTGCTCAGCCGCCACATCCTGTCCGTGCACACTAAAGAGCAGCAGGCCCCCGCCGCGCCCCCCGCCGAAAAGACTGAGGTTCGGAGGACGGCGGAGCCCCACCCGCCGGCCGCCGCGCCCAAAAAGGCCCCGGGTGGCGGCTCGGCGACTCCCGCCAGGGTCAGCGCGGCGAGCTTGGCCAGCAGCGTGACTGTGGTCATCGACAAGGGCCAGAAGGAGAGGAGGATCTACCAGTGCCAGTACTGCGACTACAGCACCGGGGACGCCTCGGGCTTCAAGCGCCACGTCATCTCCATCCACACAAAGGACTACCCGCACCGCTGCGAGATCTGCTCCAAGGGCTTCCGCAGGCCCTCGGAGAAGAACCAGCACATCACGCGGCACCACAAAGACGTGGCGCCGTCAGATTGACTAGCACGCCGCCCCGGTCTGAGACCAAGAGTCAAAATACACTGAGCCGACAGCCGCTGGTTTGTTTGGGGCGACGCCTGGCTGCTCCAGGCCCCCCCCCCCCCCCACCCACCCACCCACCCACCCACTCCTCCCTTCCCACTTTGCCTAAACTCAGAACACATGACACATACACTGCACATTGTCAGCACCTCGTTTGCACTTCTCCAGTCTGGTAAAGCCCGTCCCTCCCGACTCCCGTGTCATGAACATTTCACACGAGTCCCAGATACGATTTTAAAAAGTTTCAAATCGGTTCTCCGACCTCTCCGCGCCTCTCCAGACGACAGCGAAACAAACTCACCGACATGACCTGATAATCGGATAGCCCGCGTTTCCCAGCGCTTGCCGGCTTGGTGTATTTTGGCCTTAAAGGACACTGTTGACGCCTTTACAGCACCACATGTACCGTACCTTCAGCACTTCGCTTGATTCAGAGTGATGTGCACCAATTAGTCTCTTTGTATTGTTTTGCTCTTTCTAAAGCTCCCTGTCTAGTTCAGATTAATGTAAACATGTACATAACATTTCAGTCACATTTCTGTCAGAAGTGTGACTGAAAGTGCAGACTTGCACTGAAGTGCAGATTTGCACTTTGTGCTGCATGTCCCCTGCTGGTGACAGTGTGCATAGCATATGCATCTGGTCTTTTGTAGATACGTTTTTGTAGATTTTTGTTTTTTTAATAATATAATTTTGCAGGCAGCAATCTGTTCTAAATCACAGTAGTTCTGATTGCTATCATCACAATGGCATAGTTATTTGCAAAATGCTTGCATTTATATGCTAAAATGGAGTTAGGCATTCTGTAAATGCAACAGTAGGGTTAGGGAATTTTATTTAAATAGCACTTGCCAACATGTTGCTAAAATGCTGAAGAATGCGGTAAGACAGAGGGAGTCTGGTGTGTGTGTGTGTGCGTGCTTGCTTGTGAAAGATGATGTATGAACTGTGTGTGCCATCCTTTGAGCTTCATAGTGCTTTAATCCCACCACTATGTAACATATTGCTTTTCATTTTGGTCACAGAAATCTTCTTATGACCAATTATGCCTAACGTCAGCCATTCACTCTCAAAAGTACCTGAAAAAACAGTGGAATACTGTGCTGTAGTGGAAAGCATGTTACTTGTACTCCCATGTCATACTGCTCGACATACCGTTTGACCACACAAAGCAATAGCCTAGATATGAAGGTCTGACTAATAGTGTTTTTTGGATCAAATACTAATAAATTAATTATTAAATTACAGAAATATTTCAAGAGGTTTTTTGTGTAGATTAAAATATTTGACTGATTCGCTAGAATCGTGGTGACAACATATCTTCATATTCTCCATATCTGAACAGCAAACCTTACCCTCACCCCCCATGAGTTTGTGTCGCAATAAATGCTCTTATCGGTCGTAAGATACAATCACCAGTACATCATCATCTGTGGCTTTAACTGAAACGTTAGGCCATACAGTCAGTGTTCTGCTACATGTGCTAATAGGGATTGTCCAGCTGGTGCCACTGTTTCTAAGCAAAGGACTGAACCTTATACTAAGTCCCCACATGGAACGACGATTTACTGTATGAAAGGAACTATGTCCGTCTCGATACATGCAAGGCTGGTGCTGCTGGTGTCTTTGTACAATGGCTTTCATTTTTCCTGTGATTATCTCTGTTTTTATATTTATTTCAGCATTTACAACTTGTTGTATAGTTACGTGTAACTAGACATCTATGGGACGTAAATTATTGTTTTGTACACTGATCTGTAAAAAGCGTGTAGATGTAAACACTTGATAAAAAGGAAATCAAAACTGTGTTGTTATGGATGTACTTCAATGTATTTGTTAAAAAAGCTAATAAAAACAAAAGTATTTTATCTGCATGTATAGGTATATCTCCTTTCATAGTTTAGGAAAACCATTTTCATTAAGTTAGTTTATTGATAATTATTGCAATATGGCATTTTTCAATTTGTTTTTTTTAGAACAGCTTTATACTGATAACAGTATACAAATAATACTATTAGAGCAACAAATGCATAATACATTACAGTAAATGTTCCCTAACTAACATTTAAAACATAGCATACACAACATCAAGTGAAAAGGTCTTCAACAAATAGATACATTTCAAATGAAAAGTGACTGTGAAGGTAGGAACCAGTTAAGGCGGCAAGACACTCACCTGTAAACAGACAAACGGAATTAAAAATTACATTTTGCTCATACAGCACAATTATGTTCTACTATGGTGTTATTTTTGGAACATAAACGTTTTAACCATGGGAAGGATCACAATATTGTCAGGTAGAATGCCTGCCAGTATCGAGAGAATTGTTTAAACATCTCAGGAGCTCAGGCCTGAGGGCTGCTGCTCGACCTAAACAAACAAACAAACAGCAGTCAGGCATTCATATATTTCACTAGTTAGTGTTTCTTAGATAGACTCAATCATACATACCATATAGTTTATTGAAAACAATGGATACGCCCCGCTTTGTCTTGGTGGGATGTGAGAGCATACTCGTCATAGTTGCCGTCCACCACTATCATGTCGACGTCGGTGCTGGAGTCTGACAGAGATGGATGGACCGGCAGAATTACAAGGTGTGGCGTGTGTGCGCGCACGTTTGTGCGCATTGATTGTGCGCACTGTAAACCCGAACAGTCCTACTGACTCAGCTCGATTGACGCGACCATGGGCAATATGGGGCGCCAAGTGTAACACACCCTTTTTCGTGGACAAAATGCCTTATGTGTTACAAAATGAATAAATGTATTA
>JAODTR010079984.1:3706-14874 GCA_025399935.1 Amblyopsis rosae | reverse complement strand
TCCCTTGCTGAAGCTGCTGCCCCCGCGACCCGACTCCGGATAAGCGGATGAAGATGGATGGATGGATGGATGGAGTTAAAAAATAATTCACCTCCCGTACATGTGTCATGAATGGGAAGGCTAGCTATAGAGATCAGCCATTTTTGTGCCAGGCTGTAAACATGTTCATGTTTGCTGTAAATTTGGCCATTTAAACATGGGAGTCTATGGGGATTGACTTCTTTTTGCAGCCAGCCTCGAGGGGTCATTCGAGGATCTGCAGATTTTGGCACTTCCGCATTGTATTTATTTCTCAGCACCAGAGGTTCCCCCTTGTTTGTGACCTGAATGTCAGATTGTTTGGGTTAACGGTTTGCAGCTTACTGTGGTTTTGCAAGTTCGTTGTAACAATAAATGTATGTCCGCCTTAATTACCTGCTCAGCATTAACAAAAAAAACAGGGGTTTAGGGACAGAATGAGATCATTTAAAAAGCTCCCGACCAGCTGCTGCAAGTCATATTAGGACTTGACTTTGAATGTGACAGGCTCCCCAAGTCCCAGTGAAACCAGCAGGATAACAAGGATGGTCTTTGCATTGGATAGTACAATGATGGGACCTGCACACAGGTGGCACAGGAATGCATTACTACAGGAGCAGACACTTGCCTTGCCATATGCCAGATGTGATTTCTGCAGTAAAGAGTAGTGGGGTGGGCTTATGACAGCATACAGAGTGCAATCACTTCTAGAGGAAAGTGCTCCTATGAAGGAACTCTCCACTGATGTGACTTGCACACAACTCTGCCTCTGAGCTGTCAGAATCCTTAAAGAGACTTGGATCCATGAAAAGGCCCTTCTGAAATGAATTAAACATTCAGATCTTCCAGCTTTTTCCAGCTCCTTCCAGTTAAAACAGGTATGCAATACTGGACAGCTGCATATTCCTTTATGGCATAATCTGTTAATGCTAATAGCTGAGTCTGCCATCAACATCACAATGCAGCACTGGATCATTTTGAAAGAAGAACTGATGTTGTGTGCACATAATCAAAGATAAATATACACACACACACACACATACACACACACACACATGCACGCATGCACGCACGCACACGCACGCGCACACACACAGCAGACAGACGTGGTTATTCCTCTTCATGAGAAACAACAATTACCACTCGGCTCGTCACATCTTTTCTTTTCACACTTAAGAAGTTAAATTATGCCTTTATATAAAAGTTGGGGCAATTATAAATGGTCTAATCCAGAGACTGGTTTTGCATCAAGGCATATTCTGCTGTGTTCTGGCATAAATATATTACTTCATGTGCCTAAATGTATGTTTGGTGAGGGAACAGAGACGTTAAACATAATTAAATATACAGAAATATACTCCATTTAAAACATATTCAGTATAAGGCTGATTTTGCTCAATGCTGGTACAATGATCTACCGCTTCTGGTAAAATGTTATATATACAATTTTTTATTCTATACAAATATTTGGCATATCCATCTCTCTCTTAATGAGCCGTTGCCATAGGAATGTGCACATAAACCTAGTGATGTAGACCAATCAAGGCTTCTCAGCCCCTTAAGTGGATCAAGAGGACACTTCTCCCCTAAGATTAGTCTACTTGGGGAAATGAGCACAGGTAGGTATTAGCTCAGTGACACAGCTCTTCTCCGCCTTGGCTTACGGACAGCACGGTCTCAGGCTACACGTAGTAGTCTATGAAACACCCCATGGAACTCTGGGATTAAAGGAGCTTGAAACGCATCATTATAAAGGAATGAGTGAAAGTATCTGCTAGGAGATTCTACCATGCACCCAATTATTAATTTATGAACTGTTATCTACTTGATAACATGTGCATGTTGAGCACATGTAAGCATAAGGACGTGTTCATCTATACCTTATCTTTCCATACCTGCATTCACCTGTGTGTGTGTGTATGTGTGTGTGAGTGAGTGAGAGAGAGAGAGAATCAACACGGACACTACAGCAGAATACACACCTCCCCACATAGTAGAACAAAAACCACATGCAGTATTTGTAGATGCTAAATAGCCTACAGTACAAGCACCATGAGCAGTGTTCAAGAAGAGAGCAGTTTTCACAAGCCTGAATGCGCAGAAGGTGACGGTGATCAAAAGGCCTCTTGTTGCCGCAAACTGTTAGGGCCTTGTACGGTTCCCTCACAAATACATCCCATCGTGCAGGGATGTAGCATCACCAGTGTGAGGCAAATGAACGGAGGTCAAATAGCAGCTTACAAAGAACCACAGAGTTTGCTCATAGACAGCCATACAGGAAAGATTCCACATCAGAAACCATATATAATTAACTGTTTTAGGTAGGTAGCAATAAAACTGTATTTGTCCCTTTTCTAGAATTCCTCTCTCAGGCCACAAAGACTGACTCTATCATGCCGACTTGACCTAGGGGTTGCCACTGTGTGTTTGTGTCTTTGTCTGCAGTGCTAGTAGTGGCTTGTGGTTTGGGCTGTGTAGGACAGCGCTGTGGTCTTCATGGTGCCGGAGAGGAGAGGGACAAGGAACGGAGACTGGGACAAAGCGGGAGAAGAAGAGATGTGATATGGGTCCCAATGAACCGTAGACCAAACTGAGGTGAAGAGTTCGTGCCAGTGGATTGAAATAGAATATAACTTAATGTCAAACGGTATAGAAAACACATTGTGCTACAATCTCCTGGCCACAGAGTCAGTGTGTTGCAGACAATCCTTGTCTCAGACGAGAATATGTGGGATTGCCTTAATGGAACAATGTCTGAATCAGTTGGTGTGTCATGTCTATAATAAGGGGTCAAATGACTCACTGCAGACGGATGGCCCGCTGATTCATTCAACATTTTGCCCCTTCGTTCAAAGCACTTTGAGCGCATTTGCACTGCAGGTAGAATACATTTGTGGTAGTCTTTCTAAGCTGAGATAGCTGTTACACAGTCTGTCATTGTGCTTCAGGTCATTCCCTCCTCACTGCTATCCCCACAAATAGCCTCTGGTTGGTGATGTCATCTCCCAGTTCAAATGGTCGCCCTGTAATCAGATGTGTCTGCTCTGTGATTGGAGTGAGCAACTGAAGCTGCCTCTCTGAAGTACTGTAGGGAGGGACACATGGCATCCTCCAAAGCCCATCTTTTCAGAGGCTGCTGCTTCATGGAAACTATTTCAAACCATCATTTCAGCATTAGTCAAATGAAAATGTGTAGTTAGTGAAATGAACATGATTATCCAAGTCATATTTACGATGCCAGTGAGCGGACCATCAAATGATTCACAGACAGCTTGATTCACAGAGTACAACCCTTTGAGTTATGTTTAGAGAAGCTATTCTCGCAGGGACCTACAGGGGGCACTAGATAATCAACTAAATGAACACACTGTACATTGAATAGCACATATTTATGGAAAAACAACATAATATAGTCATTAAGCACTGTTCATAAAAGGTTTAAATTGACCTTCAGTGTCTGTTCAGCTCACTTGGCGTTAGGCGAGACGTTGTGTTAACATAGCAAATGATCACATTAAGTTAGGCTGTAATAATTGTGCCCAATAATATTAAGAAAGTGGCTCAGTGAGATTTAAGGGCATATATTGTTAAGAATTATAATACGTTATATTAAAGCATAACTAACGGGCAGGTCTGTGACCTATTGCCAAAGCTCTTCCACAATTATCTGCTTATTCTAGCAGAAGACAGCAATTAAAGCACTCTGGGCAAAATGACCCATTTCAATTCCCAGCGTCAAGAGCATGGTGAAGCGGTTGGACAAATGCGGGGGCAATATTGAGCAGTACACTGCATGTGGAAATTGGACCGTCCTCTGGGAGAACGACTATGATTGCCTGCAATCGCTCTCACAATTAATCCCCACCAGAGCCCAAATGAAACATAATAAACCCTGCCACAACATATTCTGAGAGCCATTATGATGATCCCCAGCACCCACCGTTTAGCTTTGTCCCTTAATAATATGGCTTTCTGTAAGAGGAAATGGTAAGTAATACAGAATGCAGTTTATGTAAACTGGAACATTTACAGTTAGTAAATCCCTGCCTAGTGCCCCATGGACAGACGTAAAATTAAATGATATGTAAAGACATGCTATAAGGCTTCATAAAATCTGACTAGAGAATACAAACAATCGGAAGTCTGTAAAGTGCCTTGCATGCTTGCACCTCTCTCCCTGCCTGGCCGGCCGGTGTATTACCCCTGGACCCAGTCTTTCACGCATGTCAGCTATCAGCTCACACACATCTGGCTAGCCACAACAGAACTGCCGAAAAGGCCTGGCAGTCATAAAATAGACAGCGACACAACACCCTATACTGTACAGTAATGACATGTTAAACAAAAGAAACACCAGGACATTGAAGGCAGGCACACCCACACACGTTTAATCATGCATGCACAAATACTACAGGTTAACATGTTGAGGATGAGTCCAGAAACTATAGAGTTTGCGTGAAAAACCTGATATCCTTAGGCAAAGCAAAAGCTCAGGCCGAACTGGCCTTTCCATTAAGTTCTGACACATATTGTGTCAATATCTGTTGCATTGCATTGGAACTCAATGAATGATAGTGTTTATTTTCCTTTCAATATCAGCAGAGATACTGGCATAAATTACTGTAAAAATACATTCTGTTAGATGCATCGTATGGAAGCCATCTGGAGTCTTCTTTTCTGGGGTTAACATCTGGTCCATTTTAACGATTCAGTCTTAACTTTAACAATCTGTGAGTATCCTTTATATTTATCCATTAGCATAAACATTAAAACTGGACTGATGTCTCTAGTGAGATGGGATAAATGTGTCCAACTCTCATGTATAGAGGTAACTTGATCATCCCCCTCAAACTTGACATGATGGAGCATGAGTGCCCCCTATTGGCTTTGAGGAGAAATACGTGCAAGCCCTCGTGTTTCATTTGGATAGACACAGTGCATTACAGCTTATAGATGCACATAAAGGAAGTATATGCAAATAATAATGTAAATAAAGTAATGTTATTATTATTAACTGACCACAATACAGGTATGATTACAGATTCTGTGTCATATCAAGAAATAATGGATCCTTGGTTTAAGCCACTCAAATCATCCATTGACACATGCATGCACGCACAAACACACACGCTTAACACCTTTGGTATCAGACAACCAAATATTTTTAAGGTGAGCTAAAGTATTGGAAAATGTTACTGACAGGACATTCTTTTTTTGACATTTGATCCCAAATTAAATAGTTTTCTGTGTAAGATGTAGCAAAAAAATAAAGAAAAGAAAAAAAACAGAATTACTGTAGCTTTGCTATTCCAAAACCTTTTGAAGAGACTGTACTGTACAGTGTATGCATACTGTAGACTACACGCCATGTAATGGTATTTACATCCACCAGATGGCAGTGATAATAATTCTTCAGAGGTTTTGCCCAATATTAATAGAGAAAACTCTTTCTTACTGATTATTTGATTGATTATTTTAACGATGATTTTGACAGGTTGGATATACAATTTTAAGTAATTGTAATAAGTGATCGATGTTCAGGCTAATAAAGGGGTATGCAAGTTCTTTTTGCCTGTTATGCTGCAAGTCAACCCTTCCTGACTGTTACAAGATAAGCATACACACACAAATATGTTTGTGTCAGATGAAATAGCAACAGCGACTGCACTGAATGTTATTTACATTAGCTTCCGTTTTGCGTACATCAAATCACACAGGCTCACTTTTCCGTGCTGATGACATTTTCATTACATGACATGACTAGCTGTCCGCCACATCACAATGATTCAAATTAATTTCCCATATGTGAGCAAGAATTACTCAACATGTTTGTGTTAATGATCTAGCAGTCCTTTGGGCACCCAACTGCCCTCCAGCAGACGGCACATTGCAGCTTTAAGCCTGTTTGGGGTCTCTCTTTCCGTCTGCCTCGTACAACATTCACCCGAGGCCAGGCGTCTGAAGTCCTCCAATCACAGAACTGCCCATTCCATTTAAAAGCAATTTGGCCTAATGAAAAAAGAATAGAGGTACGGGCGATGAAATTGACCGTGCATTTCGATTACTCAAGTGAAGGGGTTGATAAGTGTCGGGATTGCCAAGTGAGTGGGAGATGAGATATGTGCCAGAGTCTACTCTCATTCACATTCATAAATTCAGGGGGGTAAATATTTCAACCTTCTGAGAAAAGACAGTTGCCACATGAAGCAGCACATATAGGCTACGTGGGGCAAAAAGCTACAGCAATTAAATAGACCAGTGGCTTTGAAACACTTATTTCCCCTGGGACCCATCGTTTTGAAAGTTTGAAGATTATGACCACTGAAGTCGAGATTTAATGTTTAGACAAAATGTCAGCTGGCTAGCCTACTAGTCCTGAACAGTTTTATTTGATTGGGAGGGCTTACCTTTGTCTCTAATATCAAGACGTTTGACGTACAACCCCTAAGCAAATGTCTTCTAACTTATCCTGCCTCAATATCTTGCGATTGTATCAGAAGGGGCTAGGGACAGGCAGACGTGTTTGGCTGTTAGCTGGATGTGGGGAAAGGCTTTTTTTTTTCAAAGCTTCAGAGGCAGCACGGCTGTGATCTGTGGCACAAAAGCAGAAGATTTCTGACGATGATCGGCCTAATGTCCGGGCCAACACAAGCTAACAGCAGCAGCATGCTGCAAGCACCACTCCTCATCCCAACCCCCAAAAAGGTGTCTGTATATCTGTCAGAAGTAAGTGGACAGAGACAAGTCTACTCTGTTGAGGCTCCTGACAGGTCTCTTGATTGGCCAGGCTCCCCGTCACCAAGAGAAAACACTGTTGACACAGGTGTCAGACAAGCACAAGCCTATAGCCTATGGAGAATTCTTTAGGTTTTGGCTGAAGTCACAGGTAACTCATGCAAACATGGCAGTGATAAATGTAGGCTCTGTATAGCAGATTCATTTGAGTACACTTTGTACCCATCAGGTAGAATGCAATGTGCACCGCTGGAAGGACTCGTATTATACTTGGCTTCGCAAATGTCTGCCAGCTAAAAATACTTCTATAGCATGTGTTGGCCAGATCTTGTTTTTTTATTTTTTAATGTTGCTTCAGGACTGAATGGTTGGGAACAAGAGCCATCGTCCAATTATTTAGGAAATACATCAGCCTGGATACACTAGTATAATTGAAGCCGCTCCTTCTGTTCTCTTCAATAAAACAAATTATAGGAGCACCCCAAAGTACCTTGTGAAATGTGGTCTGAAGATTGCAAAAGGGCACAGTAGTAATATTAGCCAACAAAAGCTCTTCTGTGACTGTATTTTTACTCTGGTAACTCTTAGTAGAGCATTCTGTGCAATATGACTAAGACAATATGCGAACCAAATTGAGAAAATCCCTTCATCGCTTTGAGGTCCATCAACCGGTGCCTTGCTATTCATCTTCGCTATGAGGAAATTTGTTAAAATGCCTGGTGAGAGAACCCTGTGGCAGTCTCTCAGAATGTGCAATACATCGTAGCATACCCTGTGGAAGTGATGCCACACACACACACACACACACACACACACGGCACTGGCTCTGCCAGTCCTACACGTCAATGGTAGATCTAAGTACACTGTGACTAGTTGTTAGCAATTACCGTGCATTCCTCGTTAACTACAATGCGTGGCCTCATGGGTTTTAGCCTCGTAACTAGGACACTCTAGCAACAGACGCTAGGGCTCATGGGTTTTAGCCTCTTAACTAGAACGCTTTAGTCACAGACACTAGGGCTCATGGGTTTTAACCTTGTAGCTAGGACACTCTAGCAATAGACGCTTGGGTCCATGGGTATTAGCTTCCTAGGACACTCTAGCAACAGACACTAGGGCTCATGGGTTTTAGCCTCGTAACTAGAACGCTGTAGCGACAGACACTAGTTCTAATGGGTTTTAGCCTAGCTAGGACACTCTGGCGACAGATGCTAGGGTTCATGGGTTTTAGCCTTGAAGATAGGATGCTCTGGCAACAGATGCTAGGGCCCATGGGTTTTAGCCACCTAGGACACTCTAGCGACAGATGGTTGATGGGTTTTAGCCTCCTTGATAGATAGGACCCTCTGGCGACAGATTCTAGGGCCCATGGGGTTTAGTCTCGTAGGTAGGACATTCTGGCAACACATGCTAGGGCCCACAGATTTTAGCCTCTTTGAGTCAGCCCACTTCCCATGTAGTAGTTCTGGGTTCAGGTCCCAGTGTAGGGACCGACTAGTTACACATGGCCTTTAGAGGACTAAGATAACATATACAAGGCCACTGTACATGTGTGACATCAGCAGGTAAGGATTATGGGAATAGAAAACCTTTTGAATTTTAACAGAAGTGGGTGCTTAGACTCGCCATGGCAACAGTCTCCATTTTTTAAATATAATACATACATTGTTCCTCGGGCCCACTACATAAACTTCACAGCAGATAATTTTCAGCCTGACATGGTTCATCTGAGCTCTTTGGTTGCATCGCACAGTCCGGCTGTGCGATGCCTTTCCAGTTACCCGCCGAGGGTATAGCGCTTGGCAGAACAATATCAGCAATCTTTGATATGCTGTCAGAAAATTCAGCCAACCCTTCAAAGCAAGGAGGCCAAAAAAGCATCATGAATTGCCCAGGGGAAAAGAAGCGTCACATTTCTGCCTGCCTACCCCCTACCCCCCATCCATATTCTTACAAACAGCGCCGGCTGTTTAGCAACAACATGGCTGGAGGTATTAGGAATGATCCCTACGTCAGATTCAAGTCGAACGATGTCTCTGATTCTGTACGGAAGAGAGATAAAGGGAAGGAGGTAGTGCAAGCAGAGGGGGTGTTTGAGAACTGACTAATCACATGCTATTAAAACGGCCTTGTCTCAGGATTCAATAGCCATCAATAGCGATTTCAGTGGCATGGTAATATAGAAGGTTGGACAGGTCTGTGCCTTACAAGCCCATAGCGACATCACCGCAATGAGTTGGCTGGGGGATTTCTTATGCAGAGCAAATAAGGAAGGGCTCATCTCAGGACACCTGTTAATTCAAATGGTCAGTGCTATCACAACACTGTCACACCTCAAACTCTGATTCATACTACCGGTAGCCACATAAATTAATCCACACTATTAGTTATTCAGTGTGTTAGGTATTAACATTACTACAGTGTATTAACTGACACAATTCATTAATAATAATGTTCTTACTTTCTGGTCCAAGAACAATTATTGTAGATCAAGCCATTATAGACCTCTGCTGATTAAATCAATAGTTCAGTCTAAGACTGGGACCCATTCCATGAAAACCAAGTATTTCTAGTTGTTTTTGGCAATAGCAATGTCAATGTGACACGGACAAGTGCTTGGCCTTTCAACGTGGACTGTTAGCTCCCTGGTCTCTATTTGCCATAAAAGGAAAAGAGGTGTAGAAAGAGGCATATATTAGAAAGAGTGTGTATGTTACATATATTACTACAGACAGTTTGTTTGGTAACGTCCCTACGAGGATATATTCTTCAGAATATACAAGCTAAGGAACTGTACCGTAAGTACAAGTTTGCATTTGCAGGTGACCTAATCTGTAAATGTAGTTTTTGATACAGTAACTGGAAGGCTACCATAGCATAAAAACAACTCTAGTCTGTAGGACAGTCATCATATCAAAAGTGGTGCACATCAAAAACTACATTATATTCATACTGTATAAGCTATTGTTCAGTAACAGTAAACATTGCTCGTTGATAAAGACCACTCGTGGGTGTCATATTGAAATTGCATTTCCTGCCGGAAACGGATAGCCGTTTTTGGTATAGCAAGTAATAATGTTTTTATCTGGATCAGTGATCAGTCATATTATGCAAAACATTTAACTTTATGTCCGTGATAATAACAAAGATAGAATATGTCTTTGTTTAACTTTAACATTTCTTATTTAACCGAATATCACTTTGTGTTGATGCTAGCAGCTAGCCACCTATCTATCATAACCCTGTAGTGGCAAGAACGGCTGCGGTTTCATGCTATGTAACCCTTCATTCATTAATTCATTAATTCATATGTCCTTATGGGTACATGGCTGTTTAGCAGGCAAGGATGGCTGTAATGTTGTGCTATGATATACAGTAATTGAGCCTTCATTCATAAAATTATGTGCTTAGTAGATACATGGCTAGTTATCAAAACGTACAGTAACACCATTGTTCCTTCACAGGGCTGTGTGACTAAGCTGCTGCTGTGTTTATGTGGTTGACAAGAACAACAAACTACATTATGCCTCGAGTAGCCTTTACTGTAATTGGAAGGCGAGGTGGAATTAATGCACAATATTAACACATTGAAAACACTGCTGAAAATAAGCGGGTGGGCAGTGGCTTGTTAAATTTAAAGCAACAGTCACTGAAACAGATTTTTCTATGTGGTATATTCACCTAAGCTTGTCAACTACATTGCATTGAGAAGTCAAGGAACTGTGTCAACAAGTGAAAAGGAGCATGGAATGACTCCTTTAAGTGATGGGTCAGGGAAACTAGTGTAATCAGTATGTGCTGCACATGAGTTTCTGCCACATGATGTGGAATGTAAGGGTCAGGTTTATTAAACCTTTAAGTGTTATTGCCCTGACAATGTTCTTATGGTCGCAGAAGGTTCACACATGAGAGAGATGTGGGAAAATAATACATCAAAAACGAAAAATGAACTTGGTGCACTATACTAACCATAGCCTTAAACATATTAGCCTTAAAAATTACATAATAGAACATGGAATGGTAATTCTCTGGTCAATTACCCTAGAATTACTGTTCCAGCTAATGTTACCTTGTTTCACTCTGGCACACCCACAGCATTAGTGTGTTAGCGAGTCTCTCGGCTGAGCTCTGTGTGTTAGCGGGGTCTCTCTGCTGATCTCTGTGTGTTAGCTGGGCCTCACTGTACTGTACCATAGCAAGCAGGCACTGCGTGGGGTGGGTGGGTGTTGGTGGTTGGGTATTTGCTAGCGGTTAGTCACTGAGCCTCTCTGGCCCCTAGCTTATTGTGTGCTACCTTGGAGAGTGAGCATACGATTGGGCTCTCCAAGATGTCTGGCAGGAATAGCAGGTTGTTGTCTTTGGGGGGGGGGGGGGGGGGGGGGGGGGGGGGGGGGGGGGGGGGGGGGGGGGGGGGG
>JAODTR010079973.1:0-14874 GCA_025399935.1 Amblyopsis rosae | reverse complement strand
TGTACTAAAATGGCCCCCACAGTCACCAGATCTCAACCCAATAGAGCATCTTTGGGATGTGGTGGAACGGGAGCTTCCCCACCAAGTATTATTATGACTCAACCATGAAAGTAATCAATACTTTCTTTTCTTTTCCATTTATTTTTACCCATGTTGTTAAGGGTTTACAGGTTATTTATTATTGTACCTTATGGCTTTTAATCCTTATTACATTTTTTTTGCCATTTTATCCATATTTATTTGTTATCACAGGGAAGTGCATCCAATCACTGAGGTAACAGTAGCCTAATCTCACTGAGGTAATATGTAATCTATAACACTGTGTTTATGTACTGTTTATCATCTACAACAGCAGGCTCTCATCGCTATGGTTACTATCATCTCCAGATGTTGGTACACACCAGCGGCTCAGCCATGACGACGCTGATCTTGCGTTGGGACATGGTGGTGAAGGTGGCGAACAGGCTCTTCAGGACGTACTCCCCTGGCTTGCTCTCCGGGTCGACGCTAATGGACGTCATGGCCGGGGGTCCCCTGTCTCTTCCCTGGGGGCACACGGGGGGAACCGGGGCCTTACCGCATCCGTTACCTGCCGGCAAGGCTGTGGGGGGAGAGAGACAAGCAGGCACCTTTAGGCATGCACACTATGACGCAACACTACATCTACAGCATGTAATTAACATGCAGGCTTCATACATAGAGACCACCAAATAGGGTATTACTGATTACAAACACGTACGTTTGGTTCTTCCACACAGTGAACATTCCTGGGGAGAGATTATCCAAAAGGGCAAACCGCCGCCCCTAGTCTGTTCCACTTCCTAATGCTCAGAGTTCATACACTGCAGAAAGGAAAACACCGTCGATGACAGCTGGCATTTTCATTTCACACAGGGGATGTCGATGCCCATTCAGGGAGCTCTCCCAGATGTAACCATCCTTCAGTTAGAGTTCACAAATGACTCTGTGTCTAACTACTAATGGGCTGGCTGAGCCTATAAAATCCCACAAACTAACTCGCAAGTACCTGTGTTGCTGCAAAAACTGCTATAATTAGCAGGTGGGCTGTGTACAAACATCTAATAGAGAGTCAAACGTTCACTTGGCATAAATAGCATAGCCTCAACCGTAAAATAACTTCTAGCACATGAATTGCTGAAAATTGCATGTTTAAAATATTAAGAGGCTTTAGGCTAAACAAGGCTGACTACTACAGTGTGTGCATGTGGTGGGATGGTTCTGTGGTTGTTAAATGGTGTGTCTGTGTGTGTGTGTGTGTTTAAAAACCCTGCACATCAACAACATAAACCCCAATACAAATTAAACAAAGTATAGTCTGAAATGTTTGTCAGCAACTATTAGTGTGCATTTGAGTCTTGTCAGAATAAATTCTGTGATTGTCATCCACACATTTGAAGCTATAATTAATTCTGTAGAAAGCTTGTTGATATTCAAACTCTATCAAAACAAAAACACCTCTCCATTCAATGCCATAGGGTGCTCCCTCAGAAGCTCCGCCCAACACATTGGAAACATATTGCGAAGACTAGGATATTGTTGTACTGTATGTGCGGTCTGCAGCATGTTGTTTGTGTTCTTATTTACAGAGCCAGGGCTGTGTAATGTACCAGATTATCGAGAAAAAGTGGAGAAATAAACTAGTAATAAAAACGGTGGAGATGGGGAGGTATGGGGGGTTTGCTTACTATACCTTTATTGTTGTTGAGATATATATATATATATATATATGAAATCTGTCCCACCCAGAACTTGAAACCTGCTCCCCCACGCAAAAGAGAAACACATTACAATGTCACCATGAGAAAGCTTATATATATGGCACCATCGCATGTAATGAAGAATTTGAGAGTAAGATTTATGTAATTTATGGCTGCAGCAATTGTCTTGACATTGTTACACATGGTTATGACATAGACTACACTGGTCAACATGCCAAAATGATCACTGGTAAACAACACATGCCATTATATATCGGACGTATTTCAAATGTATTTTTTTATAAAATAAAAATGTTAAATAATTTTAAAAATCTCAAAAGTGGGGGAGGGCGGGTGATTTTATTCTTGTAGAACCCTCCACCTACTGCGCCCCTGGTGTATACTGTATGTATATATTTTTTTATTTTTTTGCTGAATATTCTCATAGAAAAATGTACAGCTTATTGTAGAATATTGTGATTTCTTGTGCCATATTCCAAGGTGAGAATTCAGATAGTAATACAATTATATATTTTTGAGCCCTGCATAGCTTTTATACTAAATTGCTTGCTACTGTAAACAGGAAGTGGTCGTTGAAACCTCTGCCCAACTATTTTAAAGGCTGTGAACACATAAAGCACATCACACCGCATGTAAGTCAGAAGATACTGTAAGCAATAGGTCCGCAAAATGAACATGCACTTTGACTCTCAAACATTAGTGGAAAGCAGCAAAGAAAGTCATTAACAAGTGAGAGCTTCTTGGGTGGGTTTATCATTAGCAACATATTTGTGAGGTATGTTCTAGCATGGTAGCAGTTCAATATGTAATATGTCCACTGTAAGTGGAGCGTCCAGCACACAGGCCTACTGCATACAGTATCTGGTGCAGCTCTTATCAGGCTCTTCCCATGGCAGCTTGGCAGCACCTACCCAGGCCCTTGATGAAGCTGATGACGCTGGCCGTACCCCAGCGCACCGCCTTTCTGTCCATAGTTTTGGGGAAAAGGGCGACGGCTAATCCAGGTCAAGGCAATTAAACGCTGACGTCCAACATGTTTGCTTCGTGTTCACTGTCGTCCTGCCTCACAGCTCCCATGCTGGGCTGACCCTCCGCAAGGTCCCGTTTGAAAAGTGCGGGAGTAACGTTTTGCTAATGACGGCAGACTTGACCACGCGCTCTCCAGATCTCTATCTCTCCCCTGAGTGCTGCCTACTGCTGGGGCCCACGCTTTACACAGCCTTGTGACCAGCCAGGATCTTCCAACTGTGAAGGTCAGGCAGGGAATTTTTAGCCCAGGCACAGCACAGTGGTCGGAGAGGTCTAAACGTGCTATGGTGGCATAGCTGTGGGACTATATTTATCCCAGGGTACACACTATACTGACACACTCAGCCCCCACCGATGTGCTTTGAAAGCACAATTCACAGAGTGTAAACACAATTTGCAATCACTTGCTACAACAACACACTATACTGGGTACATTGCAGTGAACCCTGATATTACTACCAGTTATTATTATTAGTATTAATAATAATAATAATAATAATAATAATAATAATCTCAGCCCTGTACATTTCAGTTTACAAACAACAATAAGTTGTTCGTGAATCAAGCATGGAAGCTAGAGCAGCATCTGAAAGTATAATGAAACATGAGGAGGCTCTACATTCACCTCTTTCGACTGAGTGAGTGTCTCATATTACAAGGAGCAGGGCGTGGGGGGTGGGCTGGAGACATGTGTTGCTGCCGTTAGCCACTGTACGGAGGGGAGCTGAGGTGTGTGTTAAAATGACGATGCCACATGTGACTCCGCAGTGTGCATGACATCATCACCATAACAACCAGTGTGCATGGCATCATCACCATGACAACCAGAGTGCATGACATCATCACCATGACAGTGTGCATGACATCATCACCATAACAACCAGTGTGCATGGCATCATCACCGTGACAACCAGTGTGCATGACATCATCACCATGGTAGAGATCCCTAGAAGACAATGCACACAGAACAAGTGTCTTTTTTAAACACACACACGCACACACACGCACATGAACGCCAGCTTGTGCATGCAGACACAGAGGTAACAAGACTTTATGATATTAAATGTCAATAGAAATACACAGAAAAACACAGAACATTTGTTGTTGTTTATGTTTTTGCATCATTCCCCTGTTAGATCATTACTAACATTTTTTAGGATACTAAGTCCTAAATGAAACCATCTAAACGTAAACAAAACTCAACTAATAAAGACAACTGAACTAGCAGAACATAACAAACGGTCTTGGGGAATGGGGTATTCCCTATTACTTGACCTGACATGACAATGTCTGTGCTATTGAGCCATACTATCATACCAGATACACCACCTACTAATGAGGACCTGGCCTTTCCTTTGTTTAACTTCACTCTACATTACACAATACTCAAGCAGGCGAAATATTTTCAATTCAGTTGTCTTTTTTTCTTTTTACCTTGCCACCATGTGATTCAGGTTACAGGCTAGTGGCTCATATCATACACAGAGGCAATGTTTTAGGGAGAGATTAAGAGGTCCTGTAAAAAATATATTAAATTAAAATCCTGTCTGTGCAACAAAGTTACCTACTCTGAGGATTATGCAAGAGATCGTACAATGTTCACTTCACACTGTTGACGAGGACAGCATGTTCTACAGTCTTATTGATTTAAAAGAATGTATTTGAAAGCATGATAATAAAATTAAAATAACAGTTTAACTAAATTTATTTGACTAGGAGTAAAGGAATGTGTATAGCCTATATTCTGTATTGGGCCTATATCTTCTCTTTTGTGTCTGTGTCTAAATACTATTATGCTGAATCAGTCAAAGTGCTCATAACATAATGTGCTATATATCTGAATTATGACATCATCAAAAGCCGGGTATAGGCACTGAGGCATTGAGCTTCACACAGAACATGCAACCAAGCTGAACCTCTGCTAATCCTATTATTACACTGGCCCTGCCTATTATAAGAGCTATTAGAAGTCTGTGAGAGGCTAATAAACACACTGCAAGACACAGCAGACGTGAGATACAGAACCACAATCTGTAGCAGCTGTGCTAGCTTGCAGCACAGCACACCTAACCAGACGTGTGTAGGAGCATCATCTCTGTCACGTCCACTGATCGGGGCTCTTCGTTCCTGAGTATTCCACTGATACAAGCGCAACAATACGTCTCCATTACACTAAAACATTGGAGGGAAAGGTGTCTACAGTGGAGTGCTTGGTGGAGCTCCATCCTGAAGTTAGCCTGTCCTATATGAATGGTCATGACAGCAACCGTTACTTTAGCAACATGCTGCATCGGGCAACAAACTCTACTCACTTCCACTCCAGGACTTCAACAGAGACTTGATGCTGATCTCAAAGAAGCCAGAGTCCTGCTGGCTGGCCATGGCTCTTGCAGATCACTGGTGATAGTGTACTACTACTGGTATCCTTCTGTAGCTGGGTGTCCTGCCCCCCCACACACACACACACACACACCCGCACCACCCCACCACCCGCCAGTAGCAGCCAAGCTAAGCGGGGACCAACAGGTACAGCTCAATGTCACCTCACTGTGTCGCTCACAATGACTGGAGCCAGAGTCAACACACTGGTGCTCATCTACCCCTCCTCCTGTTCTGTTCTGTCCTGTCCTTGGCTGACACCCCTCTCTCTCTCTAGCTCTCTCTCACTCTTTATCTCTCTTTCTCTCTCATCTTCTCTATCTCTCTGGCAGCCAGTGCTCTCTCTCGCTTTCTCTCTCACTTTCTCTCTCTCTGTTTGGCTGCCAGGGGGTCAGTGATTGCAGGCTGCCTTTAAATAACTGCGCAGAGGTTGGGAGTGCAGGAAGCAATCCTCTTAGTGGAGAACAGTTAATAATAACTACTGTGTGTATGCATGCAGAGACTGGGTCCCAGTGCATCTGTAACTGGTCTATTTGGGCATCTGGCCAGTCACTGCTGGGCAGACAGACCAGGGGGGAAATGGCTGACATTACACAGAGACTCTACAGTACGAGAGCAAAGGAAGATCAAGGAAGGAAGATCAATGATCAGCAGGCCATGGGGATTAAAACGCTTTTATTGAGTGAACACATGGGCTGACTCTTGGCTTTTAAGCCATATTCCAACAGCAACACATTATCAGTATTGTGTGAGATCTGTTCCAGGTTAACCTGCCTTTGCGTTGCCTGTGGTTTATTCTTAAATATTGGAAATACATATGTTTTCTCTTAGCTTTCTACTCTCATTTTATTCTAGTAAAGTATTTTCTTCCATGTTATTTATTTTTATCTTATGTTTATACAGTACATCCCATGAGTGCTTCAGGACCTGGGCACCCACAGATAATGCCAAGGACCCAGGGGCGGATTTAGTGATTTGGGGACCCCAGGCGAAGACTAGTATGAGGCCCTAAATACTAGTCTCACCCAGCTTCTATTCTTGTATGCCGCATCTGTGTGCAATCGTGCATTACCGGCTATATTTCCACTGATTGGCTGATCGACAGTCAACGCCCATCAAGATGCACACTGGAATTATAGCGTGTGGCAGTGTGATCCATAATATAATTCATTCATATCATTCATCGGCCCAACCCAACTGTATTAGCCTACCTATTTCAAAGTTGGTGTAACGCCTGGATAACGGAAGCGAGTGCGAATGGGCAAAAAAGGAAAAGACACCGAAGCAGGTGAGGGCAGGGCGAGCCACACGCTCGGTGTCGACCTTAATCAAACAAAAAGGAAACACAGGTACTTGCAAAAACCAAACTGAAACAAAAGGCGTATACAGTCACGTAGCATATGGTCCGAAAACATGAACATGAAACAAAAACCCACACCCCTTCCTGGTAGTCCCCAGCATATATGCCCTCACACCCACACGGCTGAAGGCAATCGATCCGATTGCACGTGTGGGTGTGAGGCGCTGGGGCTGCGGACAGTCCTTCCGCGGTCGTCCCACACCGGCGAGACGACGTAGATGTTACAGTTGGTGATTGTTTACATAATGTCCTATTAATTTGTTATTGTAATTGTTTTATTTTTCATATTATTTATTTAAAGGTGTTTTAAGTAATTCTGGAGAAAGCTTGTTGATATTTGAACTCAATCAAAACAGAAACACCTCTCCCTTCAATGCCATAGGCTGCTTTCTCAAAGGCTCCGCCCTACATATTGATAACACACTGGCTAGGATATTGTTTTGTGGTGCAGTCTGCAACACTTTGTGTTCTTAATTACTGCGCTAGGGCTGTGTAAAAACACCAGATATTGTTTTACCACGCACAGAGCACGGGCAGCTAGTGGACTGCAAATAGATTTTAGTTTACAAAGTGTATTATCTTACAATTGCTTACTATACCTTTAATAAACTCCTTGTGCAAACTCTCTTTTCTATTGTTTTGAGAATGTGTAGTCTAAAACACTGTTACTGTTATCAAGGAACACCGGATGTATGTTTGGTGTTGCTTTCACGGAAAAGAGCCAACACATTGGGCCTGTCAGTTTGTCTGTTTGAAATGTATTATCTAAATCACCTTTGCTTTACAGTTTGTAAAAGTTAGGCTACTAAATAACAGCCATTTATCTTGTGTTTATAAATCAGACTGGATATTAAGGCAGGACAATGTTGAAAAAATATTAATAAACCTCTAGGCTACTTTGAAGAATTGCACACAGTCGTGACATGACATGTCAATTTTAGAACGGGAGGTTTCCGACCATCTGTATTTTCTGATTTAATTCTGCTATGCAATTCTTAAAATCTACCAGCCTCTAAAGAGATACATGTGCACAGTTCTACAGACGCGTAGTGATTTTAAGGGAAGGTTTCAGATGGTCACACAACAACTGAAATAGGCTATTTTATATTTTAATTCTGCTTTATTTAGCTGTTAAGCATGGCAACTAGGCAATGCCTATTCTTATAAATAATAAATATATATTATATTATATATTTATTCATATTCAAATAAATATTCACAACTGTGGTTCGCATTCATTGCTCTGTCCTGTTCTATTCTTTCCACCTGTTCTGCAGGCCATCTGCATTATATTATATTAAAAAGACCCAATCCGTGCCAGAAGTATTATGCATACCACTGCCAAAAATCGGTGGTACATGCCATAGCTCACAACAGGCACGCTGGGCGAACACGAAAGGCGTGCACACATATCTGACGCCATTTTTGGTGCTCAAGTATAAAATAGGCTATAAGGTGCTCCCTATGCTCCGCCAACACATTGGACACATATTGTCAAGGCTGGGATAGTGTTTTGTGGTGTGGTCGGCACCACTTTGTTTGTGTTCCTATTTACAGTCAGGGCTGTGTAGGAACACCGGATTATTTTTTCAGCGCACGCAGAATAGTAGAGGGCCATGATGATCATTTTTAGAATTTGACAAAAAGTGTGTTATATTACAATCGCTGACACCGCTTTTAAGTTAATTTAACTGGCAGCTATAAGACCGTGAGTAGATATTCAATGTATTATCTTGCTTAAATATACCTTTAACGTTGATGACACATCCTCTAATCCCCTTCTGTGGCTAAACAGCACACAATCTAACCCCCTATGTGTGGCCATCAATTGATAACCACTTGTCCTTCTTTACATAACATACTCACACACCATGACACCGATGCCTGGTTAAAGACATGAAAAGATGTCTTTGTGAGATACCTATTTCAAGACGTGTATCTAATGTAGGTACATGTCTGTTGGTCTGTTTTGTTGTCATTCAGCTGACTGTTACATCGTCAAGCCTTCTGTCCCCTTTGAGAAACCTCAATATAGTGTTTAAGGGCTAAATACCTTTATGTTAATGGTCCAGCACCACTTTAAAGGAGAGTTGCTTTCTTTTTTATCGAGTTCAAACAAGCTTTCTCCAGAATGATTCCACCATTAACAGTCAACAGTATGTGCACTGCAAATAGTTATTGCTTAAGAGGAGTTGCTAAACGAACTCAATTGACACCAATAAAATATTCCTGCATGCACAATATACTGTAAAAGCAAGTAATACTTCAGAAAGCCATGCCAATTACAGAAATGATGACAAACATTACGCTGATTGGGCTTTAAGTGGACAAGGGCTGCATGAAGCTCATAAAAACATTTTCAAGCTCTGATGACGATAAGGAATGCAAGGCATGTCTGTCCAATTCCGCCATCCTTGTGGTATCAGCTCAAACCCTTGACTCCCCCTTACTCTCTCTTTCACTCCCATATATGTACTATCCTTTAGCGCTGTGGCTTCCAATGTTTTGGAATTCATACAAAAATCTCACATCTACAAAAATGCAAAAACATTTTGGCCAATATAATAATAAACATGCAGCATGTACATTTTCTTAAATATAAAACGAACTGTTATACATATGGATTATTTACACAAGTTCAACGGTCACCAGAGTTGGGTAGGACTGCTTTTTGTTCTATTACCTATGTTTATGGAACACATTGCAAACAAAACTCTTTTTAACTCTGGTGCCACTTGCCCAATTTTGAATTGCCTTCGAGAATCTGTATGTTTTATGTTGTTGTGTGTGTAACTGTACATCTAAACATGTTTACACAGGTCACAGACTATAAAGAGATCCAGGTCTGTTTAATAAAGGTGAATAGAAATAATTAATTGATAAATAAACCACAAAAAAGTGCTGAAAACAGCTGCTTTACCATATACTTTTATTTCCTCTAAAGGATCTAAAGGATCTCCCAGTACACACAGAACCTCACTTGTGTGTGACTTTGCTAATAACAAAGATATAATACTAATAGACTCAAACTTTAGAAGGCAAACTCTTCCCAACCTTCTTCTAGTGCTCATGTTTATGTACCTTATAAGTAAGTCGGTAATCAACTAGCTGATACTTGGATAACTATGACACATAAGTATAACTGAGACAAGAGATATTTCACAAATTGATAGCAAGTGTGGATAAAATGTGACTAATATCAATCAATCTGTTTGTTTTCTATCTAATTTGATGTACAAAAATTTGGTTGGCCAGGGAAACCATGAAATAAGCACTAATGCTCCCCAAAGTTATAGTAGCACCTACTTTCAAGAATTGTTGGCCTCTTCTTATTGCGCATCTTCTTAAACTTCCCTCTGAAGTCCCGTGGTGGGAACAGATCCAGTGGTAAGCCGGCAATCGGCCCCAAATCCTCCTCCTCTAGACCCTGACAACAATCTGTCTCACTCTCAGCCACAGTGTGTTCACTTAGCCTTCCAGGGAATCATTTGAAGCTGTGCTGGTCCATTCCAGGGTGGTTTATGTGTGTTTGTCAGCCAGGAAGAGAACCTCTCTGTTGGGCAGAGGCAGCCACGGGCATCAGTCCTTTGCTAACGCTTCCCAACCTCTGCACTTGTCACAGCAGTTCAGACTTACAGTACCAGTGGTGAATTGGGCAGGTGTAGGATTACCAAAGGGGGAACTCCTCCTCTTTTCAACAAAAAGCAAAGAGAGGCAGAGAAAATAGGGGGGAAAGTTCTTACAGAGAGAGAGAGAGAGAGAGAGAGAGAGAGAGAGAGAGAACACAACCAAATGGACCTCTATCTGTATGCCTAGGAGGCATAACTATATACATATCCTTAATCTATTTGCCTAAGAGTAATCGTCACAATATTATCTTTGTACTATAGTGCCATTTTTTCAGCAGTCACCTGGACAAGATTAAAACGTAATTAGATATTATATGCCTCACAGTATGATTCTTGCATTGTCATTTAGAAGGTCTGATGAGAACAATAAATACTCAACAGTCATGTTCCCATAATCTGTTATTTGATATGTGTCCAATCCTCAAGGCAAGGGCTCTCTGACTCAGTATCAATCAGTATCAAATGTAGTATTGTTAAAAGGGGTGGTTGTATCATATCAATCTTTTTCAACTACTGGTATGAATATTTAAACTAGGCACACCTACTACTGTATGAACCAGTTTTTGCTACAGCACATCAGCAATACAAATACGCTGTGTACTGTAGCCTATATGTATTTGAAGGTGGCTTCTATGAGTGAAAGCATGCACAGTCTAGAAAACTAGCCTGTAGCTATTTGTAGCTATTTGTTTCTCTCTTTTATAAGTTTGATGCATTTGGTCAAGATTACCTTTGAGGTTTTAAAATAATAAAACATTAGTTTCAGTACATACAGTACGCCAACATCTGAAACAGCATGCTTACTTTGTGATACTGTGATAGCATTCAACATAGATGTTAAGTGTAATGAAAGTACACCAATCATTTCACTAGAACGCTTGTAGGGCACACATGAGAACAACTGCCAACCAGTGTACATGACAACCATTACTACTCTATCCTGGGTGTCAACAATGTCTAATTTACCTATTTCTTTCATCCTCCCTATGACTTGAAAACCTCCTTCAGGAAACTAACTTAATGAAGGCATAATGTACAGCATTATATGCTATCTGGAGTTTGAACATATCTTAACATATCTTTAATCAAACTTGAACATGAACAAAAACATAATTTAAAAAAGAAAGATTAAGATAAAGATAAAAAAAGCGTAGTCAAAATTATACATGCCTTAATTCTGCATCGGCAGTTCATCCATTTTTTTGGGCTGTTCCTCTACTAATAAATATTTGAATGTTTCTAATGTAATGTCTCTGTTTTCGTTTCTTTCAAATATATATTTAGCTTTTTCCTTCAGATTCTCATGAGATTCAGACAATTTTCATGATGTGGTCTGATATGTAGACTAAGTGTGCCCTCTACTGGTTGAAGGAGTACTTTCACATAGTGAAGATGTACTGTAGTGAGGTTGAAGTAAAGTGCAGGAGGCCCACAACACAGTACAGTCCAGCACAGTGTTACTGATTGCATTATTAACCAGACTTTTGGAGAGAAAGATTGATTCAAGCAACACTTTTCATCTGAAACATACATTTTTAACACACGGTTCACAGAAAATGCTCCAGCATCGCTGACTCCATGTTTTAGTCCAGTCTATATAATAAAACACCCAACCCCGCTCTGAAGATCAGTATGGTTTGTCTGCACCACTTGTTCTGTGTCATAATGCAGAGCAGAAGCGCTGAGGGCAGAACGGGCCTGTTGGGGCTGACAGACAGAGCTGGAGCCATCAGGACAAGGGAAACCAATGCCCTCAGGCAGACACTCAACACTGTTACCATGGCGAGAAGCATTTGAATTTGGACAGGCAGGGCAGAAGCTAATAAATAATTGATAGATAGATATGAAGGCCTACTGTTGGTATACAGAGTTGAAGGTTAATTCCAGTTATGCTAATGAGGCATTGCCTTATGCTAATGGGGTATTTTTAGAACTTGAAGCAACATATGGCATGGTGCAGTGCACTGTCAACCTTGGAAAGTACACATCTAACCATTGCTTCCAGACATAATTATGAACTTCCAGAGACTCCAGAATGTGTATTCAAAGTTATGCAAAATAATTTCAAAATGTTTATAAACTTGAATAACCGAACATTCAAATTAGCCTTTTTCATATTAACCTTTAGAGAGAGAGAAAAAATCTGAAACATAACAAATCTACAAAGAAAAAACAACAACAAGGAATGCAAAATTGAATGACATTCCACCATCCCAGCAAGGATCAAGAGAGTACATTTACCTCTGGGCTCAGGTCAGCTACACTATAACAACCTGAACCAGATGTATAAGTCTCCAAGGTTTAACCAAAGTGTTCATTGGTAACTTCACAGGAGGCTGTGACTGTGGCAAACCAGCGATTCAAAAAGGTGGATATGCTTGAATCATAAAACATCAACGCCAAATTGTTTTTAAACCCAGTTAACGGAGAAGTCACCTGTTCTCCTCGCCGCACCATAATATGAGCACGGTTAACACAATAGGGCCATTCACCACCTGCAAACATGTCTACAAACCACACCTGCTCCCCCCACTTGGTCTTGGGGGAAGGGTTTACCTTACCACTTGAACACACTATGGCCAACTACTGTAGGCTACCATACCATACCACGGTGGAGAGCACCCATATTCAGTTTCAACAAGGTAGGCTAATTATGTTCTTCTTATGAATTGTGCATCAACCAGGCTAACATTTCATGCTCTCCAAATCTATTGCTGGACTTGGGTGCCCTTGGATCACATTGCCAGTGTTTTATTTTTGCACATGTATATGCATGATTTAAAGGAAATTATTACTGTATGTATAATTATAACAACAATTATAAGACTAACTTAGCTCACTACTGAGCCATGTAATCAGACACAGCCAGCTTAATTGAAAATCTATTATTTAACATCTTTTGGACAATGAAATATAAGAGACGTCAGTTGCCTTATGAGTCTAATGCAAAAGTGGTAACATCTGAATAACAATAACAAAAATTATTTTGATTGTATCAATCGAAGTTCTTTTTGATATACGTTTGTGATCCTCTACTGACAGTAAAATAGGTATTAATATGAATAATTAAACTTCCAGAAATGTTTGCGTTCATACACTTGGCCATACGCCAAACAGAGCTAAAGGTAGACCTAATTAAACTCGTACTGCGGCCTGATAACTGCACGTGAACGTCCTCACAAAACCATTTGTTTTGTATATGTACCACTTAGCGAACATAGGCTTGTTGATTGTTAGTTTAAATCTCAAGTGTGTAAAAGTTAGGCTACATATCATATTAATACGCAGGTTGGTCAAATTAGAGTAAACTAATAAAGTAAAAGCAAATAATCACAATCACAAATGTGTACATTTAGCCTAGAATTAGTAGGGCAGGCTATCATACAAGTCATAGTCGCAGTCATTCCACTGCTTAAATTATAGTGATGGTTTGGTAGGCTAGCCTATAGATACGGATGATAAAATAGCCTACCTAAATATTAGTTGTTTATGTTGGTGTGTCCATCTTCTCCGGCGAAGTATGTCCAAATATTTTTGAGTCAGTTTATGTGAGCTACTAAGTACACTTTCTGTGGGATTAGTCACTCCAAAGTATCGCGGTCTCCATCAATTCAACTGCTATTATCTGTGGCAAAAAGACAAACTCCACCCCTAGCAACCACACTCAGTCCAATACTTCGTGAATTATGAAAGGCATGGGAAGATTGGCTTTCTGCGCGCTCCTTGATGACCTGGCCGTGTGCCATCCATTTGTCCTCTATTTCAGAAGTTCGCACAGGGGGACGGGACCTGTGGATGGAGGGTCGCGTAATTGTAGTTTATTGTCACATGCGTGCTACAAAAGTAAAAAAAATTTAAAACAATTTGAAGGTCAAATTCTAGTTTGTATTACTAGCCTACCCTCAAATTTCCTCCTGAGTGAGCATTGCTTATTGAAATAGACTACAACCGGTCAAAAAAGTGCAATGCTGGATGGGTAGGGATGATAAGAGAGAGATGATAAAAACACGAGCCATGTATGGGGAATGAGAAGAGAACATGCAGTGCCGTGCCGCCTTCCGGATATTTAGCACTCAAGTTAAAAAAGGCTAGTCTATACAGTAGTTCCAGCTGGAGCCCATTATAATTAAGATACCTTGCTTGCTCATGTGGTCTCAAGAAAGGACGCTAATCACCATGCTACAATCACTGCAAATAACTACAATCATTGATAAACCTATCAACTTATAAGGGTTAAAGAAATACACGGGATCAATGAACTTTGACATAAAAATTCCAGGGAAATGTTGGTCATGTAAACATCCAGCAGATGGCGAAAGAGGAAACACAAAAACCGGTAGGTCTGACTGAACGAAAGAGCAACAGGAATACAACGTTATGTTGCTGTAGCCACGCTTGAGGGTGTGAAGTAATGATGAACTACACATTCCACCAAACCAAATTAAGACATCATAGGCTAAACCAGAAGTTCTCAAACGTCAGCTCCACCCCCAAAATAACAGTGCTAGAGACTTGCGACCCGATATAGAGTTGGAATAACAGCCATATTATTATTTGATAGTATTTTAATACAGGCTAGTAGCAGAATACATGAAAGTAATGTATAAACTGTACAACTACTAACAATTATGTTACAACAAGATCACTGGTACAAGCGGCTTAAATGGGTTTTCTCAGAAGGGTGGCTGGCTTCTCCCTTAGAGATAGGGTGAGAAGCTCAGCTATCCGTGAGGAACTC
>JAODTR010079952.1:0-14875 GCA_025399935.1 Amblyopsis rosae | reverse complement strand
GGGGAAGACCCAGGACTAGGTGGAGAGATTATATCTCCACACTGGCCTGGGAACGCCTCGGGATCCCCCAGTCAGAGATTTGGGGTCCCCTGCTGGAGCTGCTGCCCCTGCGACCCGACTCCGGATAAGCGGATGAAGATGTATGTATGGATGGATGGATGGATAGATGGATGTACAGTATAAATAGGCCGTGCGTTTTTAACGTATAGACTATAACGTCTATTCAGGCATATTCACCAGTCATCCACTCACGCAGATGTTGTTACAATGGCAAGTAAAATATTGTAAAGTAAAAAAAAAATTGACATATCGCTGCCACTGTTGTTGGACAGTGCGATCATGAAGGAGCATTAAGTGCGTTAAATAGAGCACTACTTTTAAATGTGATTGACTCAAGATAAGTGTGGAATCAGTTAAAGACACATCTTCAAGCGGGATGTTGCAGTTGTAATTGAAATGCAACGTTCATCCACGCTGGGCTGACCGTGCCGAGCCAAGCCTGCTCGTGAAATGGAAACGGGCCATTTATGAATGTTGTTGCATCTTAAATTTAGCGCACTAGCAGTAACAGGTTTTTAATCATTGTCTGCATGACGTCTTGCCTTGCACTTCTGTATTGTGTTATAGCACCCCAATAAACACACGTCTATCCTAGCTCACTGTTTGTTATACCACTGTCCACAAAAGTGGATAATGGTATGAGCAAACAATGAGCAACTCAGCATTCTGTTGTGTTAGTGGCATGCACTTTCCATTGCCAAAAGGTAATTCCAGACACAAATTGTGGCGTGTCCCTTTAAATGAGAGCTCTTTGTGTGTTTTTAAGCGTTTAATTAATGACTGGTAGGGAACTTTAAAATATACTTACCCTACAGACAAACAAGTATCTTCTGTAATATAAGATATAATTAAAAAAACTATCTGTCATTCTGAGAGTTGATTAAGCTCTTGTGTTATTGCTTTGTATCTTCAGTTGCCGCAAGAAAATAATTGTTAAAGGTTAAACATGTGTCACGTTTGTTGTGGTCGTGACAAATCATCCTTTTCAGATATCCATCACACTGCAGGCTTATTTCCTCTAGGTCAGTTCCCAACACAGCCCCTCTCTCTTTGCCATCTTGCCTTATATTTAAAAATGGAGGAATAATGTGGTCAGGCTTCAAAGCAACTTTCACCCATGGGTGTGGGGAGGTTGTGCAAAATCACTCATATTAAATTTGTTTTCTGTGTCTGGAGGGGACGCTATCAATCAGAGCTGCGAGGAAAAATATAATAATAATGCCAAAAGAAGGGGAAAAAAGCCCTGGTGAGTAGAATGACAGGTGAGTTAAGAACCAGAACCAGATTAAGAAATCACCTGCCCTAGACTATGATGAGTCAGCAGTCAAAAAGAACAGTCTATTTTAGTTTTATACACCAGTTGTATGTACTGTATAATTGTCTACACTGCCTGGTTAATTTGACGTATTATTTTAAGAATAACCATTGTGAATTATTTCACATTGTACCATATAACACACTTTGGATAGTTAATTAGTTGAAGAGTCGTTTACTTTGATCTTTAACACTAAAACCGTTACTTCCAATATTATTTCCATAAAGGCTGCAGTGTTTTAAGAATGAAAGTATCTACCCCTTTATGTTGCACACCTTTACAAGTAATGCAGTCTTTTTATTACTAGCTATTATCATGACAGTGTAATAGCAGTCATTTAGTTTAGAAATATACTGTAGGCACCAATATGTGCTTTACGCACACATCTTTAAATCATTGCACAATAAGGATATAAACCTTAGAGTTTGCTGTGTAATCTAAATGAATTACCTTAGTCTTTCTGCTGGCCGGGGGGATTGGCTTTGATGTTTACACTATTAAACTTTGTTTACTTGTTGTAGGACTACTTAATCAACATTTTGCTGCAAATAATGATGTTCTATTCTTCCTTCTAGCTTAACAGATGATGTAAATCTTAACCTGTTTACAATGTCTGGAATAGTGTAAACCTCGTTCTACCACAATGTAATAATTATGCCGGTTCTCATACAGTATACTGTACTGTTGTTGTGATGTACTGTATACTAGTAGAGTTACAGTTCTTGCATGTACTGTAAGCTCTTGGTTTGGTTTGCAATGACCAATGGCATACTATGCATACATCAGATTCACAGTGATTTCATCAACCATCATATCCTCTTATAGGACAGTCTCATTAACATATAACAGTCTGATTAAATCCAGCAGTTATATGACATCAAAAGTGTTCCATTAAATGGTGGCATCTTGTCCAAATGTCGTAGAAGCTCTTACAATGTTAGCCCAAAAATGGTTGTGAAGCTTCATATAGATAATGAGCACCACCGAAAGTGATTATGAGAAGCTTAGCTTACAACTGAATACTTCTCTTGAGAGAAGAGTCTTATCTCAGCTAAACACCAAAGTCTCTTGACCCATCACTTCTTGTGTGGTAAAACTAATGCAGATTAATTGCAATCCTCTTATGGTTCACTATAGTTGACCTATGGAATATGCTCCTGGCATACAACAGTATACGATACTGGTTACAGTAGCCTATGTCTTAACTTGACTTTACTTAGTAGGTACAGTAGGTTAATCATGTTAATATGAAACCACGTAAGTAGATGTGCTCATTCATCCAGGTACAGTAAAATAAGATAAGATAAGATATACTTCATTCATTCTCTGCATTTAACCCATCCCTCAAGGGAGCAGTGGGCAGCCGGCATCCGTTGTGCAGCGCCCGGGAACCGACTCCAGTTTGAGGCCAGTGTCTGGTCAATGGCACTGACTGGAGGGTGAACCTAATATGTTTTTGAAGTAAGTGGCTATCAATTAATATGTATTGTTTAAAGTTAAGAATAAAATACATTTACCATTGTTTTAGTTCTGTCGCTTTGAAGCAATATACAACTAATAATAACCTATAGTCTACCGTAGTCTAGTTTGTGTAGCTGGTTCACAAAGGACATATCATGTTCACAGATCCCTCTTCACTCAACGCCATATTGTTTAACCCAGACAACCCAAACATGTATTTAGTTTACACTCTCATAATGCAATTAAATGGGCAACAAAGTAAGTCCTCAAAAACTGTAATCTGCTTTATTGTGTGTATATATAAAGTAATATTTGAGTGATACAATACATTTGATATTTATTTTCAAATAATATGAAGATATTAGGTTTAAACATATTTTATAGGTATGGTATAGATGTATGTTGTACTAGTGTATGTATGCAACTATCAGTATGATTACATTATCATCATCATAGATACCATATAAGAATGATTTCAGGATGTGTTGACAGGCATTCATTCTGAGGCATATATCTGTGATATATTGGGAAATAACATATGCATATAAATAGTGTGTGTCGTGATTACACTTCACGTCGAGCCACAACACATCTTCAGATTTCGTTGTCGGCTTCGTAGAAGACCTGAGCAATGCTCATGGCATGCGTGAACGCAAGAATGCAAAGAAAGGCACGGCCCCTCGCTGACCTCACATTGTTTTCTTTTCCCATTAAAGAACAGCCACAGGAAATGCACATGCGAAACTCATGGTTTATCTGTGAGGGATATGTGATTCTTTTCTCCTTCATACAGTACAATACGAACATCACAGACACTTGGAATAGGAACAGCGCCCGCCTGCATGTTATACGCTATACATCACCGCTAGTCATGGCATTTAAATGTCGCACAGAAATAGATACTAGTATTATTGCCACACCTGCGGTTCGTTCTCCTGACACATCCCTTTATAAGCAGAATGCTCGTCCATCCGCCACATAAGTAAGAGTAATCCTCTGGATGATCTCGTGTGGACGAGTAAACGCCAGACACAGCCTCTATATGCAAGCGTGTGTCATTGTGTATCATTCCTTGTCTGTCTGTCTGTCTGTCTCTAGTCCCTATCCAACCCCCATCGGGCTTGCTCCCCTAGCAAATGTATTGGAGGGGGATGGCTCATGTGGAGCCAAGCCTCAGATATCTGGCATGGGATCGCACAGATGGGCCGGGCCGAGCCAGCTGAACCCACCGGCAGCTGGGTGCGATGATACACAGGATGCTTACTATCAACAGGATGTACTGTAGCGCAGAGCCTTCGCAGGCCAACACACCTCATGGTGCAGCTGAGGGCCTGTGAACACACTGCACACAGTGAGGGAATGGTGGCTACAGTACGTCAAGAGCAGGCTCTGTAAAGGGACTATGCATGGTTTTGTCTGCCACTGGGTGGCACACTAAGCACCAGGATATCAAACCAAAATACATTCTCTGTGGGCCACACACCACACTCCCATGCACACAACGTATGTATCAGCTATGTACACAACGACACAGAGGCAGTGTGATGTCATCCTCTGCTAAGGACACAATTACTCCACTATATATTTACAGAAAAAATAGTTTGCTGCTATGTAAATGTTTACTTTGTGTATAAGACCTCTTAAGTGAAGCTAAATGTGTCAAATGAGGATATGGACAGATTCAATGGCGTGTAACTATAGATTTAAGATTGTGTGATTGTGCATTTGTCCCGTATTGTTTTATTTAACCCGGTAAAAGTATTATCAATGCAGTATACATATTCTACTCAATTTAGGTAGGAGCAGAGCTATAGAGTTTAAATGGATGGGGCGGCGCTAGGCCTGTCACGATAATTACTATATCGCCTTATCGTGCGATATATGGAAATAACCTAGATCATTTTTCTGACCGCGATAATATTGAATTTTCACGCGTGTTGCTGACATAAGAAATAAACTGCTCCTGTGCTCTTCTCTCCTGTGCTCGTTTCTCTCTCTCTCTCTCTCTCTCTCTCTCTCTGTCTCTCACATACACACTCAAACAGAGCAGACAGTGACAGCTGATACGTGTTCCTCAAGGCCAATGGGTAGGTTATTGTATTGTTTAGGCAAAGGTATTTTTCCCAAGGACTGCATAATTCCAGCCAACTACATTTAGAAGAATAAATGCAAAAATACGGCATTTGTTTTATTCACTTCAAGGGTTGTAGCTTACCTACTTTGCCAAGCAATGAAATTGGTGTAACCAATCACAACGAATAATCACACAACAATAGCGGAACATGGGTGCGTTTAAAAAATGTCCGTTTGCTTGAGTTCGCAGCAAACTGTTTGAGGAGGTAGTTCTCAGCGAACACACATTGACGCTGGACAATCTAATATGTTTGGAATGTTTACATAAAAAGTTCAAGATTCAAGGTAAAAACAAACATGTTCACCAATTCTGAACTCACCTCTATCATTTTGCTGATGGTTAAAATATCTACCGGTCTACAGAAAATATGGAACATGTCACTGCAAACCTGAAATGATTATAGTAAGTTGACATTATACAGTTTCTTGATAACAATTTTGAGTTCGCTTTAAAAGGCACACTACTTAACTCCCAAACATATGAACGATCTCCAAAACATATGAACTGCGTCACTTTCATCCTAAAATACTGGATTAAATTACTGTTCCGTCTGGACAAAATCATCATCGCAGGCACATCAATACGTAATTCACAACCAACCTTTACCACGAAGGTGTGTTGGATGCTTATCTTATATATATACTGAATATATATATATATATATATATATATATATATAAAATGTTTCCCGTGTTTCAGTTAAACTTCTCCCTGCTTCCCGTGTTTATTTTCCTTGGATTAGGCCTATAGTCAGTCATTCCACCCTTGTCTTTTCTTGTCTGCCCTTAAAATGACAATAATATTGTTTATCGCGATAATTTCGGTTTTCAAAAAACTGTTATCGTGACAGGCCTAGGGGGTGCTATGGTAAACTGAAGCATATAAGGAAAGGTATGTACATTATAAAACTGCCTAGCCTATACTGTATGTAATTGCCCATTCACAGAATGCAGCTGTAGCATACTGTACAATGGAGTTGCTAGTGGATCAGCACCATTACCACATAGCAAAAAGATCATAGGCTAAAACCCCGCCTCCAACCTGTTCCTGTGTAAACGCTGCATGTTATCACTGTGTTCATGTGTGCTTTGATTTGTCACACACCCTAAAAACCACAGTAATGCTCCCAGTGCCCTTGACCAAGGAACTGGCATTAGAACCAGAGTGGCTCCTCAGGCATTGCACTGTGCAGCTGTTGCTAAGAAGTTAGGATGGGTCAAACAAAGAAGACATATTTCCTCAAGAGGATCAATAGAACATAAACTGAGCAAAACATGTTAAAACTACATTCTTGGTGAAGGGATGGGAGTAAAGCAAACATATTATTCCAGGCTGTGAGGGCAAAGAACCTTTTATGATGAATTGTAAGTAAATACAACTAAAACATTTGGAGTCCCAAATATTATATTGCACCATTATTCAATAATTTGAGTTTGCTAATGGCGTTCAACTATATTTGCATAAGTGTTTATAAGTGTGTGTGTATGTGTTGACCAGCTGAATGATATGAAAGCAGTGTTCTGGGGAGGGAGGCAACTGTGGCCTCTGAACACAGCCACATCCCCAGTTATAAGGTGTGCAAACTTATGCAACCAGATGATTGTACGGTTTATATTTTTCATTTTTCCCCCTCGAAGATTTCAGTTTGTTTTTCAATTGAATTGTTCACATTATTAGGTTGTTCACATATCTAGTAAGGATGCCTCCTGGGCGCCTCCCTTGGGAGGTGTTCCAGGCACGTCCAGCTGGGAGGAGACCTCGGAGAAGACTCAGGACCAGGTGGAGAGATTATATCTCTACACTGGCCTGGGAACATCTCGGGATCCCCCAGTCAGGGCTTGCTGATGTGGCTCGGGAAAGGGAAGTTTGGGGTCCCTTGCTGAAGCTGCTGCCCCCGCGACCCGACTCTGGATAAGCGGGAGAAGATGGATGGATGGATGGATGGATGGATGGATGGATGGATGGCAATATTAGGTCACATTAAATGTGGATAAAGTTCTGACATGATTTATCTTTGTCTCATTCTTTTACATTACTAAAAACTGGCATTTTAACGGGGGTGTAGACTTTTTTTATCCACTGTATGCAGATCTCTGCCACACGCTCTGTGCTCTTGAACATTCATAGACACATTATGCCAGGAATTCAAGGAAATAATTAAATGGCCCCACCAACATAATATATTATGCCTCAGCGTAATTCACTGTGTTTTGACAGGTTGTACTGCTTTTTAGAAACATTCTACCGTAGCGCACAAATCGATAGCAGAGCCTATCATAAATATGTTACAGTATAATAGAGTATCAAAGCATGCTCCCCAAATTCTTGTACACGGTAGTGTAACATAAAAGTGATTTTGTATGGAGAGTATTATTTAACATGAGATATTCTTCTATAAAAATTATGTCAGAAGCCAAAGAAACATGTTGATTGGTAAGGTAGAGTAATATTACTGATTTGTACACAAATATTACTGCATTGTTGTATATTGTGACATAACACTAACATTACAAAATGAATGCTTATATACTAAAGTATTGCAGAATACCTGTCCATGTTTCCAGTCCATATTCATTGTTTGCTAAGCATTTGAATGTGGAATATGTGTGTAATTTAATCCAATGTTGTTGTTCACATGATTTGCGTTATTGCACATAATACTGTACATTGGACAGGGTCATTTATTACAAGCTACTGAGATAGGTTTGCAAGATTGCACCTTTTTTCACTTATGTGGCGTGAGATTGACAGACTGACCAAATATTTTGCCGTGATATGACTTTATTTCCTTGCATGCTAGCCTGAAATAGGAAGATGACTAGATGAGGTTAGATGATTTTGCCATCTCATGGAGTTAGAAAACTGAGACAGGAATGACACCGATAAGGTTACAGCCTATGTCACAATCTAATAAATATCATTGGCAGGGATATACAGTACATTCTGCTCAGATTTTCATAGTGTTTCTGTTAACCATGAGACAGACCATTACAAGTAGTCAGAACAGTATAAACAGTTTGCCACACTGCATTTGTTTGTGCAGTTAGTAAGAGCCAGTCCAAGATATCCTCATGTTCTCCACCTTGCTGTCTTTTTTTCTTCCTCACTTCTGCCAATATAATTTTTTTACATTTATTTTTTGCCCCTAAGTGACTCGGGTCTGATCTTTTCAGAGCAGTGTGAACAGCACAAATCACATGGAATCTGATATTTTATCATCAGATCTGGGCCACTTACATATGTGGTACTAAATCGTATACATATCTTATTATTTTAAATGCGATCTCAGTCTGAACAGTCAAATCAGATTTGATGCGACTCGCCCTCTCTAGCGTAATGGCTCACTCATGGCCATTGTTGGTCGACATTTGTTACCTCTGAGCAGGAGAAGTTGTAGTCCTACTCGCAAGTGAACGTACAGTAGGCTAAATAATGATGGTGTTAACCACTGCACACAATAGGCCTTCACACGGAGAGGATCATCGTCCTCCCCCATGTTAAATAATGAGTTTGGATACTGCACATGCATCGCAGTATGCTGCCTCGCGGAGCCGTGCAATGTAAACTCCGTAGCCTAAATTGTAGAAGCAGAAATATAACATTTAATTTAAAGAAACCCTTTTGCATGGTTTATAACCCCACCTCCTTGCCCCACACATTGATCATTAGCCCTATGTCTGACTTGCTGAATGTATCAATGCCCACGATCAACGTAGAAAGAATGCGCTACTGCTGGCAATTTGCATAATGTCTGTCAGAGCAAATATTCCATGTGAGTGTTTAACAAGCTTTAGTAGCCTACAACAGTCGGCTAGTTGGCTTTCTTCTGTACAAATTTGCTGGCTTCCACCTCACGTCAACTTGTAAAATGACTGTAAGGTTGACTTTCAGTCTCAGTCAATATTTACTTTCTTACATTCGACACAGCGCGCCTCGCTGCATGTGACGTCTTTTTCGTTTGCACATGCAAACACTTCGGAACCGTGATCAGTTCCCACTAGAATCTGATACGTGCCACATTTAACAGGTAATGTGAACAGCAAAACAAATAAATCGGATTTGAGCACTAAATCGGAATTGAGTATTAAGGATTGCAGACACAAATCTGGCACATATCTGATTTTTTTTGCAAGTGGTACTAAATCGGATACATATTCTTTTAAATGCGATCTCAGTCTGAACAGTCAAATCAGAATTGATGACATCACTGCAGATAGACTCATCACTGTAGACTAGCTCTTGCTAGTGTAATCAGGCTCACTCATGGCTATTGTTGGTCGACATTTACTACCTCCGAGCAAGAGAAGTTGTAGGTCTACTGGCAAGTGAACATACAGTAGGCTAAATATGGAAGTAGTCACTGGATGGTCAGAGAGAGGTTAAAACAATGCAGATACTACACGGAGCACTGAGCAGATCATCGTCCTCCCCCATGTTAAATAATGAGTGTTTGGATACTGCGCACGAGGCGTAGGCTGTATATACTGCCTCACTGCCTCCTTGCCCCAAAATTTGATCAATAGTCTTATATCTGACTGTTGCCGAACGTATCAATGCACACGATAAACAAAAATAAAAAATAAAAGGTCTACGGGCAGATGAAATTCACTGGCAGTCTGCGGCCAATGTGCATCATGCCTGGCGGATAAAAAATTCCATGTCAATGTTTAACAGTCTTTAGTAGCCTACAACAGTAGGCTATTGGGCTTTCTTCTGTACAAATTTGCTGGTTTCCACCTCACGTTAACTTATAAAATAACCGTATACGGCTGACTTTGTTTCTTTCAATCAATGTTTACTTTCATTCGACACATTACTTTCATTCTTCTAGTTGGCTGAAGACCCATATTTGTAGTGGATGTTGCAAAGCATTATGCAGTTTTCTAGAGAGGTCCAGCAAAGTTACATATTTCAATAGCCGATTAATGTAAAATGCCTTCATTATGTATGTCTACACCTACGCCCTTTAAACATTTAAACTTAGGTGCCCTATGGAGTATTTTCCGTATTTTCAAACTGTTGCTCTCTTGGTATACCTGTTGTTACAATTCTGCAAGTTTATCAAAACATTTGCTCGCACACAGCTGACAATAAACAGGAAAGAGGCCGTGTGTCACAATCTGCAGTAATAGCATGGCATATCTCACATCTTCTCATTTTAAATCATATGCATTGTGATGCCAGAGAATAAGCTTTTCAATAATATGCAATTCAACTAAGTTATTTAAAGATTTTATTAAATATGCTAACCTCTAATTTATGGTTTTGTTTTCTTGGTCAATGCTGTATAAAATCCTAAAAACTATTTATATTTGTTAATGGTAATAATTATGTACATGTTACAGTAGGAAAGTGTACAAGTTATACTGTATGTAGAAGCAAAATATATATTTTGGCAAACCTAAATCGGAAGATGCTACATTTGGAATATGGCCTAATTCGGAACACAGTTGTTGCTCACACAGCACGCATCTGCTGGTTTTAATTAAATGGCATAACAAACACTGTCTTCAAGCAGTGTTCCAGTCACAACTGTGGGCAGCCAAACAGACATGATGTGATTAAACATTAATGTTTCAATTAGCTTGGGAAGATGGCAAACATATTGAGACCAAATCAGCTTGAGCCACATACTTTTGGGGATTGCTACTTTCGAAGGACAGTTCATTTTCGCTTTGTGAGAACATCTTGATCTCACATTACAAGCTTCAATTTGACTGCTGATCATCAGTCTGAAACAGTTCCAATCCATGTTAGTTGACCAACTGAAGTTTTTCCTAAGATGACAACATTGGTGGACAATACTGCATGTCTGCATGACATTCCCATTACAAACTATTTACAATAAATGTGCTTGAGAATGTTAGTGCAGCAATCTCAGAACTGCAGTGAAAAAAGAACAAACAGCATTCCTTTCTCCATGGGGAAGAGTTTGGTTTATCATGTAGCTCCATTACTGTAATAGTGTAAATGGGTCTGACAGAGAATAATGTTGTTATTGTTATATATCCAATTAATTCCCCATATTGATATTCTATATGAATTGTATAAGCTATTTGCAGCAAACAATGTTTTGAGACTGTGGTGTTTTAGAAGACAAACTCATCCCAATTTGTATGTGGCTGCACTTACTGAAACATTGAGGCTGGTTTCCTTCTCTCCATTTGAGGCATTGGAGCTAATTGAAAATCTAATTGTACTTGCTTTGATATCTCCTCCGACATTGGTAAAGAATATTTACCAATGTGGTGCTAAATATAAGCGTGTTTGTGTGTAGCGGTGGGAACGTGTTTCAAGTAGTGGGTGCTGTGGGTATGACGCAAATATGTACGTTTGGGGGAGGGGGCAAACACAATCATTAGGCTAAACAGCATTAGCTGTTTATGAAAGCCAGATTTACAAGTTGTTTTGATACGAGTATCTCTAACACTGATATGGTCAGTGTCTATTCACCAGCAGAACAAGGGAATCAAATCAAACAACAGTAATAGTTAAAAAGGTGATTGTGCATTTTGGTCTACTGAAGGCTAGGCTACTATAGCAGTGCATGAACAAGTGACTGTAGTCTACCTTACTGTAGCCTAGGCTGCAAACGTGTTCTCGCGTTGGGGATTAACACCACTGATTACTTTTCATCGCGTCGTCGTAGTGTAATTGTTCAAATATCTCTGTGCACATGCGTGAGTGTAAGGTTAGTCTGAGACATGGCAGGTGCTACTGTCGTCGTCTAATCTAATCCAATAGGTTTAGCTGTTTTTGATGGAATTAACTAAAGGAATCAAACATTTGCAACTGTTTGCAGTGTGAGACGTAAACTCACGTAACCTAGACGCCAAAAATAAACGTAGTCTACGTTTAGAATTTAGCAAATACATAAACTTTCAATTAAGTACGGATATGTCTGTCTTTTCCAACAGGGGGTGCTGAAGCTCGCTCAGCACCCCTACTTCCCACGGCCCTGTGTTTGTGTTTTAAAATATCCTGTAACACAAGATAGCTTTCAAAAGAGAGCAAGTGTCATCAACAGATCTTTTGCCTCAACTGTCAATGAATACTTGCATTGACGTGTCTTGTTTACACCTCTGGTTTACATGAATGCTCTAGCTGATGTTGTATGTTCTGATAGGATAAGTAGTCCAATTGTGTGTAAGGACGTTTGAAATGCATTAGCACCGTTTGGGTTGTTCCAGACTGATACATACTAGCGGGAAGTCATACCGGAGCTTGTAAGATCAGATGGTCTCACAAGGCAAGGTTGATTGGAGCAGTGGTGCCAAATGCAAGCTCCTATCCGTTCAACAGGAGTTTGCTCTCTTCTGTGTTGAAATGGGGTCCTGGAACACGCCACTCGTGACAACATTTACCATGCAATCTTTTATATTAAAGGTATAGGTAAAGGGGCTTTTATTGTCACATACACATACATGTAGTGAAATTCATCCTCTGCATTTAACCCATCCCTCACGGGAGCAGTGGGCAGCTGCTGTGCAACACCCGGGCACCAACTCCAGACACTGGTCACGTGGCACTGACTGGAGAGTTACTGCTATATTTGTTGAAATATATAGTTTATCTTTTATCTGCAGTCTTTACATATTGAGTCAATTATTAGTTTATTGATTTATTATTATTACTGTAGGTGCGGGCATGAAATTTCAACATATGACCTGCATTATATTACATAACAGAGAGGGCCGACCGAAATGAAACTGACATTCTGCTTGCAAGAAGATGAGAAGAGCTGGCATATAAAACAGCAGTAAAGGTTAGGACTCTGGGGGTATTCTTTGGAAATGAAAATCACACAGGCACTGCGATTGCAGGGTGATTAGTGGGCACTAGTAATGAGAAATGAGGGGATACACATCCATGATTGTTTACATTATGAAATTATTTGAGCTTTTGCAAGTCCACTTTTAATAACAGGCCCAGGAGACCAACTCACACTGTCTGCATTGTTTTATGGAGCCTGCAGGGAGGAGATGAAGACTATTCATTGTTTGAAATGTTGTCATTTTAGCTTAATTTGATGGAGACTCTCATATGTTTGATAGCATTGTATTGTTTCTAGACACTCTAGAAACATGAGGTAGTATGAACATCGTCTCATGTAGCCTCGAAGGCTTATAGGCAATTTTATTAGTGATGCTATTGTTAAAGGAGTGGTGTGCATTTACTGGCCAGAGAGAGAATAGCAGTTAAGATGGATCATCACTGGTCATAAAGGGAGTCTGCATTTTGTTGAAGCGATGTCCCATATACAGTAGAACATTTTGCTATCATCTCGTAGTAGTACCAGCACAGTGGAAGTTTGTGTTGAGTATCAAGATCAGTCCAAGTCATATTCACAATTGAAAATAACAGAGGAGCACCTCTTTTCAAATCTGTATATCAATGCAGAATTTTGGTTTCTTATATGTGTGTAGCTTTAAATGATTTTAAACGCCATATCCATGTATCACTGTGTTCTGACATTTCCAGCTCAAATTGTGTGTCAGTTGGGTTTATTACCAGGCATGAAAATAAATAGTCTATCAAGTGAATAACCTGGTGCTGTTTCATCCAGATGCACCAGGTGTTAAATATGAAAGCAATTATTAATCTGTCAGCAAAACTGACAACTGCAGTTATTGAAGCTATTACGTTAATAAAGAATAGTAAGGTCATCGTGTGGTGTAAAGGTTTGATGGTAGATATCCTTAGTGCATGAGTGAAATTCTTGCTGGCGCTGCCATTGACTTGAGCCCATCAATCTTTTTTTTAAACTCTATTAACCATAGATCAATATGTGACAGCACTTAACATTCCTTACCCTGGCTGTATGTGACATTTATTTAAGGATGGCCCGAACTACTCAGAATGCAGAACATTTCAATACATAATTTCAGTAAATAAATGAATTAGACATGCTGGTTATTTTTGTTATGGTCCTTGTTTTAGTAATGTATACGATATCAATCACCACTGGAACCACTGGATTATATGGCGTCAATATAGTCTTACAAATCGAGTTCACATAATTTTGTGTTGCGCACACACGAACAAAGTCGAGCGCGCAGAATCTTGAGTCGAGCGTGCACACAGACACAGTCGGTGGGAGTGACAATCTTGTTGTTACAAACTCGCTGATTGGTTAGATATGTAGACTTTCTTACCTGAGAAGTACTTATTGCATAGTGGTTGGTGCGGTGACTATGGTCAATGGTGGCCTGTGGCCAGTCATGTTAGCTAAGGTGTAGGCTAGTCAGTGTCAGTTTCTGAGGAGCCCTCGCTGGTAAGTTGATATAAATACTAAAACATTTTAAATATTTGAATGCATTAGCGGACCTCTCATAAATTTACTCAGTAGTTATTTTATCTACCAGTACGGAAGTCATGTTTATGTCATGTAAGATTCTGCCGGTAGATGCCATATAGAACTATAAGAACGTATGCATGCAGTATGGTAGCTAACGTAAAAAAGACAGCTCGCTACCATACCTACTTCATACTGTAACCAGATGCTAGTGTGCATATGCAATAGATGATGTTGTTAGCAACAATAGTTATATAAGGTCTACAAATGGTTGCTTGCTAGCTCAATTAACTTAAGAGAATTTAATTCTGACTACCCCCAAATAAGTTATCCAAAAAAGCATGTCTTGTTATTTCCGTAGCATCCAAAACGTAATGGCCTAAATGTTTGACAGCTGACACTGACACCTTTTGGTTATGGGATCCATATTAAATGTTATATAATTTTCTTTTTTTTGTAGGAGATTGGAGAGGCGGGTGTAGTGATCACCATCATATTGGGAAACCCTGCTGGTCAAACAAGTGTTACTGACCCTGAGCCAGCATGTGTTATTAGATTGATAGTATTGTAGATGTTGCCATAACTATAGGTAGGAGGAAGATGTCCACAG
>JAODTR010079930.1:0-14879 GCA_025399935.1 Amblyopsis rosae | reverse complement strand
TCTATAGTTATTCATTATAGATGCATCCAGTGTTCTCTTTTTTAATAGGGGCTTAATGGCAGCTATTTTTAGAGATGCTGGAAAGATTCCTGATTGCAGAGAGCTATTAACTATCTTCTGTAGGTCTATTAATATGGAGTTTAGAATTGTTTTAAAAAAGTAGAGAGTGGACGGGGTTGCTAACAAGGCTGGTACTATAAACTAAGACTAGACTAAAACATCACCTCCTTTTGTGATAACTTAAAACACACAACTGCACAATGACTTAGATTGAGTTTAGCGTGCCATGAATGGTTTGTGTAAACATGTGTTTGGGTGTGGGTCGTGGGCCTGTATATTGTTATATGTATATGAAGCGGGAACAATGTGTCGGGGTTCCCTCGTATGGTGTGGACCAGATATAATCCAGAACCTTCTGCTGTGTACACTCGTGCTGGATGAGGTCATTCTTAATGTAGAATAAACACACTTGCACTGACAGACACGCAATTGGATAGCAAAAAAAAAAACAAAAAAAAGATTCAAAATAAGAGTGAAAGTGGCTTATATAAAATATAATATAAAATACAATTTCCTTGAAAGTGTTATAAGTGATTGTTACAGTAAATGGTACAAATGCAAATGATGTGAATCTCACGCCCGTTAGCTGTCTATTCTGTGTGGGCACTGAAAAAATAAGACAATGTTTCTACACAGCCCTTTGTCTGTAAATGGGAACAAACAAAGTGGTGCATAACGCACCACCACACAATCCCTCGTTAGACCTTTAAGTTAAAAACAGTCAGTAAACATAATCAATAAAAATAAAATAAATTACAAGAATAAAATATGATATGTGTGACACAGTCAAATGTTTACCTGGATTACATTTACAATGTGTACTTTGTGTCTGTGTGTCACCTGTATGTTTGTATGGGCACAAACAGAATCAATGATCACATGTTTAAGTTTGTTTCAGCCAAAGTTTTACCATTTTAATAAAAGTGGTCAGATTAGTTAGTGTCTTTATGACAGTTGGTAAGGCATTCCACATATGCATTCCTTTTACCGTAAAGGATGATTGACCAAGCGTGGTTTTACAATGAGCTACCTTGCAATTTCAATTTGCTGATCCCCTAGTGGTTATACTGCAGATGTTGCTATTGGTTACATGTGGAAATTGCACAGCTGGAGCAAGATTATTCACACATTTAATAATCTATTTCACAAAAGTAAACTTGATAAAACTGTCGTAGCTAAGCAAGTTCTATTTGTTCAAAATAATGCCATTTAGTTTGTTTTGGTCCATCATTTTCAAAGCTTGCTTGTATAGTGATGTAATGTTTTTGACAGCTGACGTTGTTGCCTGAGCCCATACAGTAACACAATAGTATATTTTAGAAAATATGATGGTATGCATTAAAAGTTGAGCTGCTTTGAGAGGTATGTACTGTCTTATAATTCTAAAGCAGCTCAAACTATGCTTTATATTCTTGCATAGCTATCTCTGCAGCTACACATTATGTTTTAGCTGATATATAGATAACTGTGCCGTCCGCATACATTTGACAACTAGTTATTTTACAGCAAGCTGGTAAATCATTTATGTAAAATGAAGAGTATAGGCCCCAAAATGGAGCCTTGTGGAATACCCATTCTAATTTGAAATGGGATTGAATGTTCTGTTTTTATTTTTACACATTGTTCCCTACTTTGGAGGTATGATGCAACCCAGTTGGTTGCTTGTACTGAAAATGTAAAGATTTTAAGATAGTTTACAAGGGCTTTGTGGTTCACAGTGTCAAAAGCCTTTTTAAGGTCTAAAAACACAGCTGCTGTTACATTACCTTTGTGTAATGAGCTCTTAATATTTTCAGTGAGGTAACAATTAGCTATTTCCGTAGAATAAACTGGCCTAAACCCAAATTGTGAGGTGACAATTTAGGTTTAGGCCAGTTTATTCTACAGAAATGGCAAATGCTGTTTTGTTCATTTTCGTACAGTTAAGGTCATGTTATGGTCAGAAAGGCCTGTTAATAAATTTAAAATTATTGTGACTCGTATTTGTCAATCATTCATGTTTTACTATTTCGAGTTATTCTTGTTGGACCTTTAACTATCTGTTGAAATTTGTGTTTTGACATAATCCTTTCCAACTTTAGTTTGCAACTTTTATCCAGCCAGTTTATATTGAAATCTCCAAAAAATTATGACTCAGATATACAGTTTAATAATTTCAACAATTCATCTAGTTCATAATAAAATGAGACACCGTGTAATGACGTTAAAATTAATCTTGGGAGACAAAACTACATTTACATTCCAAAGATGTGTCCAGTTTGATTTCATTGCAAGTGTCTCTAATATAAAACAATACACCCCACCCCTACTTGATCTATCTTTTCTATACTGTTATATATAGAACATTACATTCTGTACGTGTTTAAGCACCGGAACCATTTTAAAAGTATAGATTTGGCACTGGAATCATTAAAAAAACAAATTATACCCAACCATAATTATGATACTTTTCACACACAGGTACTCAAAATGGTCAGCTTTCACATGCACTTTGGGTGAGGTTCAGAAAACAAGTACATTTTCTTCTTCTTCTTTCACAACTCCATGTGATTGCACTACTTTATGGTACTGTATACAGTATGCCATTGGAACAAGAGATCTGCTAGTTTGTGAATCTTGTCTTCTTAACTGCTGCCATTTTAACTTTGACTTCACCGGTCTCTTAACTGTGACTTAATGTAATGTCCTCTCTGAAAAGGAACTGATACTCATTGAAGACAGAACCACCTATTTTTTCCTCTGTGGGTTAACACCACTGGGGCTTATGTATGTTTAAAAGATTAAAATAGAATGTTCCGGAAGTCAAATATTGTTTCCCCAATTGGCGTGTAGACAAGCATGCAATATAAGTAATGACTCATAATAATGTTGATTTCTATCATTTATATTTGTGTTTACTGATTTGTCACGGTAGTAACCTTTCGAAAAGGTCATGCATGTGTGTTGCTTGGGCTGGGCTTAGGTGCGTTACATCAACCATGTTTGATTAACCATTCTTGTGTGTTCGTTCATCCACATACTGTACACACTCAAGGAGGTTGACACAAGCAAACACAGCTCAGAGAGCATAAAGAAGACATCGCAAGTTAAATATTGGACTTAAATCATCATGATTTATGATCCCTAAATGCGGGGGGATGGGGGAGTGGCTTAGAATACATAGGCCTATTACCTATGTTGGCATAATGTTGCAAGAGCAGCTACAAACCTGCCTCTCAGCTTGCTTCACTCACCTGGTATGGCCGATGATAACAAAGGGAACACAATAAATAGCAAGTATTTGCGGTTAAGGGAAGATGGGCGGTGGGGCTGGGGGGAGTTGGGCAGACATAATTTACAGGGAAGAGGAGGAGCGCGGTGTAAGCTGAAGCTGCAGGATATGAATAGGTATTTGTGTGTACTGTGTGTGTGTGTGTGAAATCCCATGCTTATAAAGCACAGGGCTGGGAAAAACGTTTCTGCGCCTCCAGGTGTGTGTGCGGTGTTTGTTGGGGCTTGTGAGGCCTGTTGCGGAGGGTGGCACCGTGACAGCACTAATGACAGGCTGCGGCAGGTGAGGACATGAGAGTGTGTGTGTGTTTGCCTGCAGGCATGTGTTAGCCCCCCGCCCCAATGACACACACAGCCCCCAAGACACATAGGCATACACTCATTAACACACACATACACTGTCTACGCGCCATAGATCAGACTCCACGTCCCACGCCAGTACGATCCATTAGCGTCGTGGATGCAGGGTGAGAGGGAGTGCTTGCAAATAGGGAAGGGTAAGATTGTTGGGGAGTCTTGAGAGTAAGATGTCCCCCCCCCCATCCTCCGGTGACTTACTGCCAGGGTCAAGTTCAGGTTTATCTGTGATGTAGCTAAAAGGTTGCTGTAAAATAGACACTACTGTAAACAATGTAATAGCATATAACAAGCTAGTTATTATTATAATTATTACTATTATTATTTTCATTATATATATGTCTTACATTAAGACATACATACCTGGAGCTAATAATAACCCTTCCGTCCTAACAGTTACAGGACTACTTATACTGTAGTGGCAGCGCTCTCACAAAGATGCATATTGTTGTGGCTTCCCAAAAAAGCTTTGCATCTCAAGGAAGCATGACTGGCTGTGGCTACCCAGTTCACACAATAAAGCTCTCAGGAGGACCGTTCAAGTGCTGGGGCGTTCCGCAATGGGCTCCCCACAATGGCCGCATCCGCCAGCCCTGTTCTTCATTCCCTTGTTTCTTTAAAGAATCGCCCCCCACCGACCCACACACACACAGACAACAAACGAGCTATTGTCTTGTCTCGTTTATGATGGATTCAGAGCGACTCATGTCTGCATGTCTGCGCCTATAGCGGCTGGATACGCAATTACTGCGTGGAGGTCATGATAGTATTGTATTGTCATGATAGTATTGTATCATGAGTTACCTTGCGATTCCCACCCCTGTTCGCAAATGTCCACGGCAAACTCAAAGCAAATGGAAAACTGTTTTAAAATGTTCGCAAGCATTTGCTATGTTCGCCAATTCTGAATGTACTGGTTACCTATGACACCTCTATGAAAGCAGGCATGGCTACTGTACATTTATGTACAGAATGAGCCTTTATGGTTGAAACCAGCATTTCAAAAACATTGTAGATTTTGTTTTATTTTTCACTTTTGACAGACAATGTCCTTCCCTACACACTCATACTGTACATTTCCCTCTCTCTGCAGCTACATGCACATTTGCATTGCATTTCAAACATTAACCGTGAGCATATAGACTTTAGTGGTTATGGGAGCACATTAACTCGAGTAGTGTACCTTTTTAATTTTATTTGGAAACGTGTGTGTAGAAATTATCCTATATTCTTACAGGCCCTGATCACACAGATGCATCGCCAGCTAGCATAACAATTTTATTCCTGTGGTATAACGCGCCTGGCGCTTTACATTTTTCTAGCGTTTTTTAGCTAGTTAGCTAGTTTAAATATTCAGCGCAAAGCGCTGCTCGTCAATGTCACACTTGGCCCAGGCATCCAAATCTCTGTGTGATCGAAGCCTTATTAAAGCGCTTTTGAAGCGGCCGGGCCTATAGCGACGCATCTCTGTGGGATCGGGGCCATACACTACAGACTACACTACTGTTTGCATACTGTATGTATAGTGGGCAATAAAGGTGGCCAGTATGTCTGCCCTGGTTTGCTTGAGTTCAACAGCCTTTGTCAAGTGCCTTTCTTTGAGACCTCCTGAGATTATTTTTCTATTCAACATTATTTTCTAAATTGGACTCTAATGGAGCTGTGTTCAAAGGAGAGGAGAGGATATTTCCTGCTGTCTCAGAGCTTAGCCCTGCTTCAAAGCCATGCTACTGTTGACAGCAGCGGACCCTCTCAGGAGAACGCCGGCTCCGTCTTTCTCCTAATATACAAAGAAGCTAGCGCTTCACTTTGCCTGCTGAACTAAACCCCGAACAATACGACACTGTGCGTCTCCCCGTGAACTACAATGGGAAGCTTTGCCATTTTTATGATATTAAAAGGTCTGTAGAGCTATCAAAGCTTATTTCCCTCCATCAACCAACTAATTTCTTTCTATTTAATAAAATGTTTTAGTTCTTTTTGTGATGGCCAACGGCAGTGTCCTAGTATTTGTGATTTTCTTGGCAGCAGAACAATGGTTTAGTTTAGAGAGTGCATTCCTGATTATTGACACACTGTGGTAAAGTGGGATTAGTTAGCTCTTTGCCTTTGTGACTCTTCGACTCGTCGTGAGCAACACCTGGACATTGTCATGGCAACGGGCATCACAGTGAAACAGATTTTTTTGCCACCAACCGGTTCAACAGAGACTCTTCTGTGTTGATTTTACAAGGAGCGACAACAAATGAATGAAGAGAATGTGTACCTGACATTCCTAGAAGTCCTAGTATGCTGCAATATGTACAAGTCAACTTTAGTCCAGACTCAAGAGCTCCATAGCAGATAATACACCAGAGACAATTTACTATTGTAATTCTTTTGTAGAATGAAATTGTACATGACAGAAACTGATCTGGGCTCAGCAACGAGGAGGCTGTTCCCATTCTTACAGGCCTTATTACCTGTCCAGCCAAGCCCACATGTGGTCTGTGACCAGATAGCCGGGACCAGGGCCGTATTTTGAGCAAGCAAAGTGCCGAGGCTCTCTTAGTTTACTGCTTAATCTTATCATTGAGGAGACCATATCAAACATTAATTTAAAGACCACTGACAGCATGGCCTCTGGGGCCTAACCCAGTTACAGTTTGGTCCTTGGGAACTTTTTGCTAATTATTTGTTTGATATGTACTTGGCCTCTACTTTTAAACCAAAGGAAAGCATGTCAAAATGTTTAATTGGCTTGCATCAGACAATGTTATACTGTAAATCAATGTAACCTACAACCACCAAAATCCTACTTTTTCTCATACTAAATTGGCATTGTCTAGTAGCTATTTGATTAAGCTCTGACGGTTAATGTATGGCATGCCATTGTTGTCAACACCTAACCAAACTAAATGTAGAATACACATGTACACAATTGCTTTATTCATTGTAAATTAACATTCAGATTAAAACAAATTAGGAAGTGAAGTACCTATAGTCTTTTTATAAAGATGTTTCAAGAAAAAGTGCATTTGTGTTTGTAATGATAACGTATTCTGACCTGTATTAATATAGTGCTCCATATCATCCACGGCCAATCATAGAATCCTACACGGCATAAAATAAAATGTACCACTGTCTGGTATGCAACCTGTTGCATTAGTACTGTTTATCCCACTAGTTTTATTATGATTAGTTTCAGAATATCTTTGAGTGCCACATAAAGGTTTGAGTGTGTTTGACATTAGACAAATTAAGTTTTCTTTTAATTTAAAGAACAGTCCTAATATGTATACATTTTATATTATATTTATATTTAAGAATACTTCAGATGGACACCTCCCACTTTTTTCCATGACAAATTAAAGCAACAAAATCTGTTTAATATTTACACAATCGGGGACAGGTTGTTCATCTCTAATTCAACATTATGTGTTTCTATTTTACTTTAAAAATATAAATGATAACGCATGCAAAGGTCAGATATCTCTGCCTGCTGAGCAGAGAACTGCATCCAAATAAAGTCCAGAGGTGAATGTTTATTTCAAACCTCCACTTACAGCCTTTATAATTCCATGTACACTGATACATGAGGTACTTAATGTTTGATACTCTGATGTGGGCAATTAAAGTTGAAATTGCCTGGCAGGCCAGACAGCTGACAAATATAAGGTGAGGGGGAAAATCCAGCCATTGAGCAATGTCAACTCGCCTGCTGTTTACCTCACCTGGCAGACATTGCAGAACACACGTTTTCACCTAAGGCGCGATAGGCCTGAACATACTTTCTTATAGGCTTTTTTCCCATTGAAAAACATGCAGCACATTATCTTTGTGAGAACGTCCCAGGTCTATTGATTCTCTCCCCTTTAAGTCTTTTTTTGAAAGCGTTAATGCCTGACCCGTGCCGGAATGGAAAGGTGCAGTTGTCTTGGTCTCTCCTGCTAGCACACCCTTCGATACCTCCTCTCGGCTTAAAGCTTACCTGTTAGTACCTAGTACTGTAGTACATACAGTATGTGTCAAAAGCTGACCTATTCAGCTATTGGCAGATATTGTTAACTGTTCGTAAGTTAGTAAGTTAGTTTGGATTTAAGCATCTGCTATGCTGTTATTGGGTTCCTACAGATCTGCCTCTCCAATTAATTTCAGTACCCTACGCAACAATATGTCAGCACACACACACACACACACTCTTCCCCATCACACACATACACACACACTGATATACACTTTCTTATGAAAACAACAAAAAACCTGGCAGGAATAGCACATATCTTGGAAATGAAAAGCAAATGTGAAGAATACTTCCTGTTAGCTGAGGTGTCAAGAAGTTGTATTTGAAACGGGGTGCGAAGGCGTGCCGTTGAACCAGACTCAGCCTGCTCAGGAACCACTTTGCTCGCTACAAGAGGTTTTGTTTAGCTCTGTCCCTTTTGTTGATGCTGCTAGGTTCTCATGCCTATTAGGTTGCTGTCAGCAAGCCAGGCATGCACCATAGTGACATGCCCTGCATAATGCATTGGCTGGCACTGTGCCATCGTCAAATTAGCACCTATTTTCTTAGCTGGAATGCTTATTCTGGACCTTTCTGATATAGTGGCTCGCAAGCCTCACCTTCACCTTTAAAGATGCGGGCACATCTACAGTATGTACTGTAGATGCGTACATTTTAACCTGAGTACGTGTTCAGCAAGCTGTGTTTGTGTGGTTGTATGCTTTATCATACCGATGAGGAAGTTCCACCTGGATTTATCCAATGGCTCGGACGCAAAGATTTGTGGGCCAGCAACAAACGGTGTTATTGAGGATACTGCCAAGGTCTTATACGATATACCGCAGCGTGGGAAATTTGGTGAACTTCCTGAACCTAGACATCATCACAGCACATTGACCCCAGTCACGTGACAATGGAATGTTCCGTATCTTTTTTCTTTTTTTTTACATCCATGGCACTCCTGGAGTTGAGAGCGATTGCATACTATAAAATGATCACTAGCCTGGCATTTTGCCTCCCCATTCATCTCTAGCGTTCTTCCCAAATAGGATTTGGAGGCAGCCCTCTCCTGCATCTTTTAAATCACTTGAAGCGCTCCTGAAGAGCTTTTCACCCAAGGCAGGCACCAATCTAATGGCATCATTTGGACCTGCACACACTGAGAGAATCGACCCCTTTTTTCTGCACTGAAGGGTTTGTGAACAGTGGGAAAACAAAAGCCTGGTTTATTGAAGCGCATGTTAGCTGGCCGGCTGAATAGAGGGGCCCCTTTCATGGCTGTTTATGTGCACCCCACTTCGAAAAACACACATACAAATCACATCCAGTTTTTCCTCCAGCTCTTGGGATGTTGGGAATGGCATGTGTTGTGTGTGTGTGTGTGTGTGTGTGTGTGTGTGTGTGTGTTGTGGGACAGGCAGTTGATATGCTGTGGTCTCTTTGGTTTTGTCAAGTGTCAGCCTAACTTAACTTATCTGATTCATCCATTTTTGTTGAATATTATTATATATTAATATAACTGAAAAATACATTAACAGCTTTATTCAAAGCAATGATGTCAATAAACTTTATACTGCCGCATATAGCAAAAAAGCAATATCTGAAAATGTATTCACATATTTTATGAATACTCCCCCCCCCACACACACACAAACAAACACATTGCAGAGTCTCTTTAACCTTTGACCCCAAGGGCACCATGTGTCATTGAAGAGTTAGTGTGTATAGCATGTTCCATCAGTATGCTAATAGGCCTACAGTACATAAAGTGCTTCCATTTTATGGGCTGGGCATTTGCATGCTGAGTTCATGCAGCAGAATTAGTGTTTCTAATGATCATGTGACTAAATATGCTTTCGCTGAATACAGGTGTGTGTGTGTGTACAGTACAACTGTTCATATGCACATATGTAGTTATGATACAAAGAGCGGAAGGAAGAGCAAACTTGTGAGGACACGTCTCTGGGTCATGAGGGCGTATAGAGAAAGTGTGCTGTGTCTTCTAGCTTTTCCGCTTTATGTCATATCTGTACGTCAGTCAGCAGGTAGGGGTTTGATGGACAGGAGGAATGCAGGCTTGAAGGCTTTGTGTTGTCACTGCAGCCCATTCTTTGTTTGAGCTCCTAAGCACACCGCGGTGTTGTGTCCTGTTTTCATGGGGGTTTCACACGTCACTGTTCACACAGCGCTCAACAGGCGCAAATGGAAGAAGGCAAACAGTGCTCTAATACTTTATTACATTGACCTTCTTCTTTCAGCTATAAACACACAGACCGTATTTGTGTGTGTACATATCGTGCACATGTATATCCACTCACACGTGCATATCCACACATTCACCTTTTTTTCACATTTAAGATATTGCAATGGAGACTTTTTGGGGAATGCAGAAAGATACTTTTTATAGGATATATATAATTTTTATGTAATTTAATATAATATGCTGTATATATTTAGATAGTGTATCTCATTGTACAGTATAGGATAATATACCGGTAGACACGTTAACTGACACCTAACGTGTAGATTCACCCGACAACCTTGTCACAGTGGCACTATTCTGCTTGTAAGTGGTAACCTTCATTTAAAGGTTATGACCTCTGACATTTAAACCCTGACAAGAGAAGATGTCTCTTAGTGGCAGTTAATGGTAAAGGATCTGTTGTTTACACATCAGGGAAATCCACCATTATGTAAAGCCCCTATTGAAGCCCTTTTTATTTGTGTAGTGAAATTGGTTAATACAATAAAATAATCCAGTTACAAATAAATTAGTAGTTTACAAATAACACTTTTTTCGTGGAATTTTAGCATAGCTGATTTACGAAAACCAAATAAATAAATGAATCATTAGCCACCAGGTACATTCCTGCTACATCGTCGTTAACAGGCCGCTACAGGCTGTACATTATGGCATGATTATTCTATAATTTTGGTCAATTTTACTCTCTTTTCAATGTAATTCATTGGAGTACATCTTCTACACCAATGAATACATTGCTCATGTAAAGTATACCTGTTGCCAACATCTTAATGTATAACAAGGGAAATGGGGCATTGAATTCCAGTCCTTGCAATACACTCTTGTCAGTAGGGTCTTTGAAGTCAAGGTCAGTCATTTTTGAGAACTCTTGCAAAATTGTCCCCTGGTCGCCACAGAGCCAGGGCTGTGTATAAGTATCGGATTATTTTATCAACACGCACAGAGAACGGTACGTTAGCGATATGCAAGGAGATATTTGAATTTGAGAAAATGTGTATTAGTTTACAATTAGCTTGCAATTGCTGACTTACACCTTTAATGCAGCACGCAGCACAGATGTCAAATTGGCGAATTGCATGTGACTCACCATTTTCAGGATATATGATTATTTAAATGATGTGTGTGTGTATATATATATATATATATATATATATATATACACACATTCTAATATATATATTCAGCATTTTGTGGAAAAACTGTAGGAAATATATGGGACATAAAAAAAGAAGAAATGTGTGTGTGTATATATGTGTATATACAGTATATTCTGCAACCTTTGTTATTTTATGACTAGCATGGAAAAATGTATAGGAGAAAGAAGTCTACCTTAGCGTACATTTCTTTGTATTTGTTTGTTTATGTAAGCCTTTGTGAGGTAGTTACTGTAGGTATGTGCCTATACTTGTCACTGCTGTGTGTTTTTCTAGTGGTGCCAAGCTGTGAGCTCTTTGCCATGGCATCTTTTTTTTTTACGGATGGAGCCACTAAACACCTACCGCTTCTTAAAATCCCTCTGCTATCCCCTCTTTTGTTTCCCTTTTCTCCTCACTTGTTTTAAATCTGTCTTTGATATACAAGGCATTCCTTTGTGTTTGTGTAACATGGAAATTGGGTTGGGAGAGAGAGAGAGAGAGAGAGAGAGAGAGGGAGAGGGAATATGGCAGAATGACACAAAGTTATGTTGGGTTTCATACTGTGTGCTCATGTTTCTCGGCCCACTCCACAGTTGTGGGTAGCAAGCTTATTATTGACCCCGTCATGCATGGCCTACGTTGAACTCTCCTGTGTACTGTAAACCGCTCCTTAATAACCCCACACACGATTAAAGCATACATCTTAATACCAGCCTGCCTCATTCTCCGCTCACGCTGGGAAAATGACAAAGCTTCAGCCTCGCGCCTTTAGTTTCACGTGGCTTAGTGTTGGGGCACAGACATCTAATTTGCCTGATCTCTCTCGAAAGGGAAATCAGTTGTCTGATGTTCTCATTCTGGGAACATTGAGAGTTGACATTGCCCATAACTCAAAGGGAACATTTAGAGGATGGTATGGGTCTGTGTCGCGGCTGGCAGCCTGTACAAATAGGTGCAGGGGGAAGGGGGTGTAGCTCTAGAGGGTGCTGTTTACCGAGGAAACGTGTACGGTCTCCTGCTACAGTAGCCGCTCTCACTTCAACTTTCTCCCTGTGTTTGTGGTTCAGTCCTCCATTGTGGGCCCCAGGACCCCCATCGCTATTTTAGTGAAATGCGACTGTGCAGGGATGTGTTCATGGCCTTAATTTTGGATGCAAATCAGGGTGTCCCTGTTTAAAATGTATTTGAATCATTGCTCCTAATGAATTGTGATCTGGTCACACCTGCTGAAGGTACTGTGATGGGACTAACCTCTCAGGAAGGGTGAGAAAGCACAAGGACATGTTTTAGCGTCCTGAATGAGAAAGAATGTGTTGTGCTGCGAGGCTTTGTCGATATGTGGTTTAGCATACTGTACTCCCTCTATGTGTGTGTCCCCTTCAGAAGCTATGGTTCTGATTCTGCAGACAAACAGCACCCGAGGTTGTTTACACGTGAAAAGCTGTCAGCAAGGTTTTCTTTTCTTTTTATTCTCTTTTTATTTTTTTTGTTGGGGGATGCGTCCCCATGCTCACACCTGTGTTGTCTGCGGTGTTCCTGCAGGCACTATTGCAAGCGTGTAATCCCTGACATCGTCTGTGTTTACTCTTGTGTTTTAGTTACAGGGCTGTTAGCTGCCTGCTTCACCTAGGCTGGATGGGCCCTTTGCTTCATCTGGCAGCCTAAGGGCATCCTCCTTGACCGGCCACACACATGCACAGATACTGTAAACAGACGCAGAGATAGTGTCACTGCATGTCTTTAGAGTCATTTATAGTTTTAGAGGCATTTATTTATAACCTTGCACGCGACTCGCACAGAAATGTGAGAGTTCTGACGAGTGATTCAGTTTTTATATATTTTTTCTGTTGGGTTGTAGTTGGATCCATAATAGAATAATTTGAAGGAAAATGTAAACTGTATTTCCTTGTGTATTCGTTGATTATGTGAGGAGGTCTTTTTTTGTTATATTTTATGGTTAGTATTTCGTCAGTAGTGACGCGGACTGCACCACTGAGGTCATGAATAAGGCGGGAGAAGTGTTATTCCACTGCCAATGATTTAACTCACTTTTTATATTTTTGGAAATCTAAATTTAGACTTATGGCTCTGCCAAAGGTTTGCTCCAAATCCCTGAATGACACACCTTTTTGAGTGACTCTTCGCGTCTGGAATTTTTATCATAACCACACTTGTTTTGAAGTGCGTTTTCATTTCTCAGCTTCTTTGTGACCAACACACTTGCTATACTGTAGAAACATCTCTGTTTCTCATCTGTGCGATTTGTCGGGCAGATTAGATTGAGACTGGCCTAACTACGAGTAAAGGAAGGACACGCTTCGGTGGTGTTTATGAAAACATTGTGTCCTGATGGGAGTAGCAGAGGGGAACAAGTAACAGGACCTCTCTGCTACACCCAGTTCACCCACTGCCAAATGAGCAGACATGGTGACATTTCAAATGTTCAAAGCTAAATGGCCAATTGGATAATGGGATTATAGGTTTGCCATTCCAAGGAGCCAACCAAGCTGTGACGGTGCAAAAAGGTACATTTGCCAGTTTGTGTGCCAGCTGAGCCAAAAATGTTATGCTACCTAATGTCCAGTGCAATGAAAGAGCAGTATTACAGGGTTGCGGTCTCTTTTACATTGACGAGAGCCACCGCAGTCCGTCATTTGTGGTATTTCTGTCTCAGACTCTACTCTACGCACAACAAAACAGCAGTCAGCCTGTTGGAACTTGGTCTTGTGGCTTTCATATTTGAACCATGTTCTCGTTGTTCCTCAATGCTAGCATATATTGCTAATGTTAGTACACCAGAAAGTGCCCAGCTGAACAAATGGAAAGACAGGAGTTAAACACATGCTGTATAGCAATGAAATACAATGCAGTTGCTGTGTGAAATGACGTTTTGCCTCTCTTTTTATTTTTCCACAGTCAAGGAATCCATATTCCCCGAATGAGAAGTCTTTCCTCGCTTCCCAGGGATTCTTGTGGTAAGTATATGCTTCCAGAGACGTAGCAAATGCTCTCAGCTTGCTTGCGGTGTTCCAGTGTTAACATTCTGCCCTATAAACCTCAGCTTTATGTACAGTACAGTACCTTACCCCTATACCATTTTGTCCTTTTTGGGCTACCATACATTACCATGTGTCAAGCAAAATGCACCCCCAGCATCCACACAGATGTCCTTAACGTCTTTACTGGTTACTTGGCTAAACAGTGGCTGAGTGCCAAATAATTGTTACTGTGGTTTAGGCTTATAAAAAGTTCTGACGTAGCTCATACTTTAGCTGTTAAGCAAATGCTGTGAACTATTGAACTTGTTCCAAAGCTGCCAATTAAATTAAACATGCATTCTACTGTTATAGATTTTTGGGAAAGCCTCTTCCCCGTGCCCCAAATGCATTTTTTTTATTGAGTTTGGAGCAGAGTTCTCAGGCTTGCCTGCTGGGGGTTGTTTGAATAACGTCTTGTGTTGTTTGCACAACTGATGGAGCAAGCGCTCCAACTGTCACCCTCATCCACAACCATTTGATGATGCCGCAAGCCGGGCCCATTTTGTGGCCGTGCTGCAGCCCACTGTGCTGAGTGTACTCTGCCCCCCCCCGCGCCCCCCTCTTCCTGTGTGTGCGCCCTGTACCAGCCAATGTGTGCCTGTCCTGGCCCTTTTGACTCCGTGTTGACTCTGTGTTTGCCCAAACATTTGGGAGCCGGATACATGGATGATTTGTTAACTATAGCCTGTGCCCTGCGACTTGGGGGGGGGGGGGGGGGGGGGGGGGGGGGGGGGGGGGGGGGGGGGGGGGGGGGGGGGGGGGGGGGGGGGGGG
>JAODTR010079919.1:0-14880 GCA_025399935.1 Amblyopsis rosae | reverse complement strand
GAAATGCATGCTGCGCACTGTAGTTTTTTGTTTTTGGAAGATCTCTAAAGGGCACATTTGCCTTTTTGAAATGTTACTAGTACTACAAGTTAAAAATGGCCAGTGACATGGCTTTTGTCTGTCATAGACATTAGATAGAAAATCTGTTAGATGTTTGAAATATATAAAACTTGTGACCGGTCAAGTTATGCAGAGCGATGCAGTTGCCGGTCATGTTCATGTCAATGACAGGTGGAGGGTGTGTGTGTGTGTGTGTGTGTGTGTGTGAGGGGGGGTTCATAAAGGTCATAAAGTCTGATCTACTCATCTGTCATCTTCAGGTGAAAGATGGAACGAGAGAGTTATAAAGCAAAACATTACTCCTTGAGATCATCTATCAGCGACAAGATCGTTTTGAGCTGGCCTATATGTGTGGCACATAGTGAAGGTCTATTCACATTACTGCGTACCTGGGTCATGGTAGTGTTAGAAACAAGAGCTTTCATAATTTACCTTTATCAATCAGCTATGCTAAAAGTACATTGGTAAATACATAGTTGTGTTTTCCTAACCTATTTGAGATGTCTCTGCGTTGCAAGAAAGTTGTCTATGGGTGCTTTACAGGGCCAGTGTGGACTACTGAGATCACATGATCAAATGTCTTGGGTGACCCCTTAAGGAGTTCAAGATTTTGATGATGTCATTAGTCAGTGGTGTTTAAGCAGTGTCGAGGGCAACCCTTTTCTCTTTGCTTCAAGTTCACTGCAAACGCACAAATAATCTGAGGAGGTCATTCATGGATGCTGGACTAAAGTTTAAACATAAATCTGGATAAACAATTTCGAATGTTTAGAAAACAGAAAACGTTCAAATGTAAAGGTATAAAAGGTCAATTAAGCGAATGTAAGATAATAAACTTTTGTCATATTCACCAAATATTTCCTCATAGTGGGCTGCCATACCATTCTCTGCATGCTGAAAAATAATCACTTATTCCCTTGCTCCGTAAATAGGAATTATAGATGCACCGATCGATCGGCCGATGACCGAAATCTGTCGTTTTTACCCTGACCACCATGACCGGCACTTGACCGATCCCAAGCCACGGCCCTTTCACCTGTCCAACCTAGTTACTGTAACTTGGACAAAACAGCATAGCAAGCCATAACAGGAAAACAGATAGTTGAAGGAGTTTCAGTCAGATTTATAAAATGCTGTTATTATAGGACAGGCAAAAAGGGGCTGGTCTTGGGATTGGTCAATTGGCCAATCTGTCTAAATATAGCCGGTTACGTTACTGATCAAATAGGCCATTTACACAGATGTGGCGCCAGCATGCATGCACCACAAAGAGTTCCACGTTCTAACTTCCCTTAATCTAGACAGAGCAAGCTGTCATGGTAGCCTATCTACACATGACATGTCTGTGCGGTATAGAAATTCAGTGTTCAAGAAAGACCTTAGGTAGGCTACTCTGTAAAATTGGTTCTCTATTACACAAGACAGGTACACCTTGAGCGTCAATATATTTTTTAATAAAACACAGAGTGCAAATCTATGTTAAACAGACGGTGCCCCTTAAAAGTCGGTGGTGTCAACCAATCACAGGGCTGTTAGGGTTAAGAGTCTTGCCAACAGGCAATGGGGTTTGAACCAGCGACTTTTTGATGACCTGTCCATTAAGTTATTTCCATATATAATAATATGCTTTTTGCTAGTATTTGCTGTGGTTCATTGAGGCCTGTGTTCTGTGTTCTTCAGCTGGGAGATGATAGACTCTGGCCAGGATAGTCAGGCCAGACCGCTGCTCAGTGACACCTTTAAGCTTTTCCTCCAAGAGACATCGTCCTTCAAACAGCAGAACCCTGGCAAGGTGAGCTGCTGCCACTCTCCTCTCTTTGTCCTTTGGCATTTCACCAGCAATACATTTATTAATGTTCGTGGTTCTGGGCAGGGCTTCTGCCCCCTTTTTACAGTGATGGCGGCCATCTTGATAATGATACTGTAATATAGCAACGTCCCAAAAGTAGCATATACAGTAATCAGTAGCCAATCAAGTAGCTCACACACCTTCTGCTGGAATAGGTGCCTTCCAAATGGTAGAATTCGGAGCAATGCCATTTGTTAGCATGAAAGTTTAAAAAGAAAATGAGTTATGTTCAGATATAATTTGCCTTTTTTAGTGTGTATTAACCGTAGAACTACAGTATATAAATAACATATTAACTAGTAATGTGTTTTCTCTTTTTGTTTAGTTTTGTTTGCTGGTCTGCAGTCTATGTACTTTCTTTGCTGTGTTAGGACGCTACATTCCAGGGATTGTTATATCATATATTCTAGGTGAGTCAATTGAGTTACTATGTGTATGTGTAAATGTATTCAACACTGTTAATTACTTAAGTAACAAATGTGACACATGCTAGTGGTACTATGAGTGCAATGTGTATGGTTTCTTACTAAATTAACATAAACATATGTAAAAGCAATAAGATAATTAAGGTCTTTCGTCTTCTTAAGTGCTGGGAATATTCTTGTGGCCTCTGATCTCCTCTCATGAGTTCAGCTTGTGGCTGAAGCCAGTTCTGCAGAAACTGGACTTCGGCTTTGGGGATTTCCTTCGGAAAATCAAAGAGAATCATGGTAATTTCTCATAAATGTAAACATTTTCAGAGTTAACATATGATGTTACATAAATACCTATTTAAAGCATAACATTTTTTACTTATTGGCATTTGGTTATTGAAATCAGTCAAATGTTTTGACAGTAAATGTACTATACATGTAAATCTGTTTTTTTTTTAATCTCTCATGACACACTGCATATTATAAACTAGTTTAGCTACCCATCCCCACATACATTCTGTTAGATTTGATGTGAGACTCAAACAAATTTTTATGATTGTGTGTTTCCTCTCTTCATGCCAGAGATAAGACTTCTTCAGTCACAGGCAAAGAAGGAGAGCATTGAGGAAGACCTCTCCTCTCTGTTTCCCAAGGTTAGCTCTTGCTCTAATTCCCTCTTAATCCAATTAATCTGTTGACAGTTAGTTCACATGATACAAAAATTGTGTCAATGTTGCTGACAAACATAAAGAGTTTACATTCCTTGTGTTCAGTCCACCTCTTGTCTGAAGGATTATGACTCTCACACTGAAATGTATATCTGTAGAATATAAACAAACACTAAAATTAGATTGTTTGAAAAGCACCATATTCAAATTGAGGCAAACTGTGAACACTTTTTAAGTAAATCTTAAAACACACCTATTTACTTTAGCATTCTCTTATTCTATATTTGTTTTATTATGTATGTACTGTATGTACTGAATGTATGTATGTTTATTTATTTTCATATTATCGTTTATATCACCACTATGCTGTTGTACCTGCATTGTATTGTTTTGTTTTCACAAGTAACAGTTTTAATGCACTGTTAAGCAGCTTGTATTGCAAATGTGTACGAAATGCGCTGTATAAATAAAGTTTAATTTGACGATATACAGGTCAAACATGCGTCACTGCAAGTGCTTTATCTGATTGGCTGAGTTTAGTACAAGGTAATTTCTTTGTCATGTTTATGGCAAGTGAAATTACTGATTATATATTTTAAGCATATTACTTAAAGAACATTTCTAACCACAGAGTTATCATATAACCATATATAGAGTTCAATAAATGTGATTTAGTGTTTTTTCACTATGTAAACCATGTCTAATAAAAGCCCTGGTCTGCAACACAACAACTTGTTTTTCTCTGGTTTCCTGCCACAGGTGGACTCCACAGTGTGTAAGGAGATGTCTGTGTCAGACACAGAGGTGTCTGATGTGACGTGGACTGACAACGGCACCTTCAACCTGTCAGAAGGACACACACCTCAGACAGAGAACTCAGAGGGTAGGCGTGAGCCAGACATTGGCCATCTACCTGCAGAGCTCTTGAGCAATAAAGCACTGTGTAGAGAAAGGCTATTCCTACTGTAGTGATTGAGTGTATAACAACACATATAGCCAGCAGTGTTTAATACTAATAGCTGATTGATGTCAAGCGTTACCATCTGCTCTCTCTGCCCAAGCAGACCTGGACAGAGAAGAAGCCTTCACAGGTGGCCTCCCAGAGTTCCCCTCGCTGGACGACGGCACGGGGACCAACGGCGACGACGACGACGACCTCAGCATCGGCCTCCCCGCCCCTCCCCCTCCCGCCCAGCCCCACACCGACCACGCCCTGGAGCTGGTGCACCAGATGGCAGGGGACGTCATCACTGCCGCGGTTACAGCTGCCATCCAGGAGAGGATTGAGGCGGCGGTGCGCGGATCGGCGGGGGCCAGAGACCCTGGGCCCCTGGAGCTGGGGGAGGACTCTGACAGCGATGTGGAGGACTTTGAGCTGCTAGACCAGTCCGAGCTGGAGCATTTGGAAGGCGAGCTGGGTCTTGTTGACATCAAGCCCCAGGAGGGAGCGAAGGACCAGGGAAAACCCCTGGCCACTGCCGCCCCTGAGGCCTCCTCCGCTGGGTTCTTCTCCAAGCTCCTGGGCCGTCACTGAACAGGGAGGACGGAGAAGTATACCGAGTTGTTTCCATTATTGTTTGTCCCACAGAGATATACAGCCATGGAAACTATGCCTGCTTGTAGGTGGGCATGTTGTCAAAATGTGTCATCTATGGGAGATATGGTATGTTGGATTTCTTTTGCATATATCTTTTATTTGGTTTTGTTCAGTGGATTAATAACTGTTTAACTTTGGACAACGAAGGGCAACTGTAGCGAACCTAAATAAATATCTAGAACATAGCAAATGTCACGGAAACATGACTTTCGGTTGTGTTATGTTTGTTACATTCATGACTGCTTGGGTTTTGCGTTAGCAGCGAATGGCACACAGCATCAGTCAAGCAACTGGATATAATTGATTTAATAGTCTTGATAGAGAGTATGGATTGTGCCCAGTAACCTAGCTGCATCACCCAGAATTCCCCAGCCATTGTCACTACACATCGAAACAAATGACAATCCTCTGTATAAGAACAGTATCCGTTCTATGCACTTGAAAATGAGTGGTTACCGTACTTGAAAGCTGTGTTGCAGTGCTCATGTCGTGTGTATGCAATATGTAGCCTGATAACGAATGACAAGTAGGAGACACATTTTTTATTCATTTTTTATTTTGGTTTTATTTTATGTTTGTTTTTTTTGTTTTCAATAAGCCATGGTGTAGTTTATGTAGTAGTGACTTGCTGCACAGCAAGTCTTGCGATATTAAGCATGAAAACCTCTTTAGATACACATAAACATGTTATTTTAAATATTTTTATTTGTAGTGGTTAGCTCAAGACATATGAGTTTTGATAACTGTAGCCAATGTCAATGATGACTTCGATAAAAAAAATCACTAAAATGCTTCACAACTGGTTATTACGTACAGACTAGTCATAAATTGTGTTTTTAGAAATAGACATAAAAACATATAATCTGATGTGCTCTTAAATAAATAAATTGTTACCTTAACATGGACACTTGGAGCACTTGAATTAAAATGTAAATGTTTTTTTCTTCCATTTTGCACCTTAACCAATATATATTTTTTAAAGTAAATAGGGAAGTTTTTGCCTGAATGATGAACCATTTTATTAATGTGCCTGACATTAAAAGCGGTTGCTGTAATGACACACTGTAATGTACACCATAGCCTCTTTAAATACTCCTATAATGCCTTGTAAAAATATTTTTTTTATAACCATAACCAACTTTGCTGTATTTCGGTGATAGGATTAAGTATAGAACATTATTGACTGTATGTATTCAGATCTCAACCTCAGATGTATTCACAGATTAAATTGTAGCCTACATGATTGAAGAGAAGAGAATAATAAATCAATTATTTAAAACAAATTAAATAGATCTATAAATTGTCATATTGGGACAACCATTTCATAATGAAAATCCATCCAATTGTTGTGTAGCCTATAATTTTTGTTGCCTCAAAGTGACAAATTTGTTACAAAAACAGAACCAAAATAAATAGGCAAAATGTGTTGTAATTGAATATGAATGTCAATAAAGTATTCCAGCATAAGAATCAAGGTTACATTGTTTATTGTTCATGTTCACATTATGCAGCAATGAACTGTAGTGGTAATGGTAGCTTGGCTGTAGTGCACACTAGACTCTGCAGGCACAAGACAAGGCATAACAAGTAAAAGGAATATGAGAATATAGGCATATGAAATTATTTAATGAACAGAATAAGATGATAAAGTGACATGGGGGACCAAGTAGGATGGTGTGACCGGACAACTGCCAACATACTATTGATTATGATGATTATGATGTGTGTCTGTAGGGTGTAGTGGTCGGTGTGAGTGTATGCAGCCATTGTTGAAAGACAGTAATGCAGTAGGGCTACAGTTACTAGGATTCAAATATAATTTACTGAGTGCACAATCTCAATCGCCCGCTGGTTGGCAGTGTAACCCTTTCTGTCAGTCTTACGTACGGGACTGACGTCATTCTGTCAGTTCAAAGTTCACCAGGAAGTCCCCCTTGTGTATGAGAAGAGTACATCAGTGTCAACTTTGACAGCAGCCCGCTGATAAAGTACGTAAATCATGGACATAATTAGTCTTTAGTCAACCAGGTTTTCTATTCGAATCAGCTATTATTACTTATAAGCGTAATTTACGATTGAAGACTACATTTGTAAGGGGTTAGCTTGTATCTTAGCTACCGTAGTGCATTTTGTTGTCGTTAGCCACACGGTTCTGTAAAGAACGTTGCAGCTGTCGGGTGGGGGTTCTGGCGTTGTCATTGCTACACCATAAAGTACAAAAAATGAGGAAAGTCAGTCAAATGTCAGATGGGTATAACATGATTACGTTTATGATGTAAAAATTTAGAATTCACTATACAGTTACACAGTATAATTTGCTAAAAAATATATTTAGCATGTATTGTGGTTTTAAACAAATGTAATGATGATAACGTTGTACCTGCCTGTCTCCAAACAGACATGTCCTACACCTGTATCAGCTGTCGCGTGGCGTTTGCTGATGGCGAGGTTCAGCGCGCCCACTACAAGACTGACTGGCACCGCTACAACCTGAAGCGGAAGTTGGCCGACATGCCTCCTGTCACCGCAGAGAACTTCCAGGAGCGCGTTCTAGCTCAGCGGGTTGCCGATGAGCAGCAGCTGGCCACCGCTGCAGCAGGCCAGCTTTGTGCTACCTGCAACAAGAAGTTCTCCAGCTGCAACGCCTTCCAGAACCATCTCCAGTCCCACAAACACCAGCAGCTGGAGAAACAGGCTCTGCTCGCTGCCCAGAGGAAGGTGGAGAAGCTAAACGAGAAGAACTTGGAGAAGGGTCTCGCAGAGGAGAAGCTGGACCATGACAGCAGGAACGAGGCCCTGCAGCAAGCCCTGAAGGAGCAGCAGAAGGCCAACCCAGTCAAGCCAGGAAAGATCCAGGCTTCTGTAGGAGAGAGCAGGCCCAGGGCTGACAAGCCGCCCAGGGTGGTGTGGTTTGAGGAGCAAGCCAAGAGGCTGGGAGAGAAGGAAGAGGCCTCTCCAGAGGAGGGTAAGGCAGCTACTTAGTCAGGTCATGTATCACATGTAGGTATCTAAAGTGAGAAGCACTGAGTTCAGTTAGGGGTTACGCTAGGCATCCTGCTCAAGGATGCTTACTATGGCTGGTTTAGACCGTGGGAATTGCCCACCGTAACATTGGCCCCGCAGGTTATGGGAAATGCTGTGGAACAGACTTTATTACGTCAAAGGGAAAAGGAGATTACTTTTTAAAGTGCGTTTTATATTGGTGAGGTGAATGTTCCTGATGAGCGCGTTTGCTTTGAACATGACATTATTTACACCATTTTGTGTAAACATTCCAAATGGTTAGATTGAAACGGTCTCTGCAGCGTCCGCTGAGAAATACCTCTTCAGACCGTTTGCGTGTTTGTAAATGCTTGTGGCGGACTCAGACTAAACCGTATACGGCTTGAATATTAAGAATCTTTACATTTAGGTTAACTGTAACTTCTTAGTCCCGTCATTTATTAGATGGTTCTACTTCACTCTATTTTGGAGTACCCCTTCCTTGTATACTCACATTATCAACATTTTGAGAACGCATCTCTTCTCCCATTTTTTGTTTCCAACTGTTTGAATATGCTCGCCGCTGTTTGCCAATATTGAACGCACCTCAATTCTGTGGAGTTATTTTGGCCAGAGCGTGTCTGACTGAATTTTGAGCTGTAAAAGATTCATACCTATTCTATTAGAACAGCAAGCTGTGATAATCTGTTGGCTAGGTGGCACACAGGTAAATATGGCAGATGTAGGTTTGATTTCAGTATATTTATGGTCCGATTCATTGTCCCTTTGTAAATGACAAATTGATGCCTTCTCTTTCACCTAGCAGAGGAGTGGGAGGATGTAGACGGAGCTGCTGATGATGAGGATGGAGAGGAGGAGGAGGAGGAGATGGACCAGGAAGAGGTGTCTGGAGGAGACCAGGAGGCAGAGTGCAGTCAGACCTCCATGCTTCCTGGCTCCATCCCTGTCACAGACTGTCTGTTCTGCGCTCACCACTCCCGCTCCCTGCTGAAGAACCTGGGTCACATGACCAAGGGCCACGGCTTCTTCATCCCCGACGTGGAGTTCCTGGTGGACGTGAAGGGACTGGTCTGTTACCTGGGTGTGTTCCTACTGCACGCCTGACATTAGACAGTTAGTCCGTGCTATCTATGGCTGGATGTTTGGTCAAGAAAGAAATGTCAGCCAGAGAGAGCTGTTGCCCTATTTGCAGACATTTTGTGGAATTCCTCATTGTGTCCTTTTATACTTTTTTAAAGGGGAAGTCAGCTATCGTATGCTAATTGTAAGTTAAAATATTTGTGTCAAATTCACCAAATATCTCCTCGCATTCCGCTAGTTTACTGTTCTGTGTGAGTTGAAAAAGGAATATGGCACTTCTACACAGCCCTGGCTCCGTAAATATGAACACAACAACATACTCACACAAAATAACAATGCGATAGGCTTCACAATGCATGTGGCGGAGCTTCTGAGGGAGTTTGTTTTGAGCTTGAAGTTGACAAGCGTTCGTGAGAATGACTGACCATGCCTTTTAAGTTGTCCATCTTGTCAAAGATGGTTGTGTGTGTGTATTTCAGCTGGTGTGGCTGTAACACGTGTCATTATTGCGGTATGTGTGCGCATCTGCTGGACTCTAGATAGTAACCCGTGTTGTGTAACCAAACCCCGGTCTGCTTCCTGTCTCGTCCTCCAGGAGAGAAAGTCGGCGCTGGCAACGTTTGTCTGTGGTGCAACGAGAAAGGCCGCTCGTTTTACTCCACAGAAGCTGTGCAGGGTCACATGATCGACAAGAGCCACTGTAGGCTGTTCACCGATGGAGACGCGGCCCTGGAGTTTGCAGACTTCTATGACTTCAGGTAAGTGGTGTTATCTATACCTCTATAATTGAACACGTCCCTCAAGAGAGCAGTGGGCAGCATGTTTTTTGGTAGTGGGGGGAAACCGGAGAACATGCATACTGCACTCAAAAAGGCTGGGATGACCGGGGTTCGAATCCGGGACCTCCTTGCTGTGAGGCCACAGTGCTATCCACTGGGCCACAGTGCTATCCACATGTACAAATGTACTTACTAATTCAACACCTGGCTCTCCTATTCTTTTTAAAATGAGTATATCAAGTCATCATATGGATATTTGTGCTGCTTTATAGTCTTCCACTGTGTTCTTTTTATATTGTGTTATTTCCAGTCAAGATAGCTTTTATCTTTGTGTTTTGATTTTTTACTTGAGGACGTCATTTCCTCCTCAGCCGTGTTAACTAAGCATGTGCAGCCCTTTTCGACAGGAAGTGGGATTAAGGCCTGTACAGATAATGTGTTTCCCTTAACAGGAGCAGTTATCCTGACATGACGGAGGGAGGCGATGCTGAGATGGAGGATGATTTACCTGACGATAAGAACCTGCAATATGATGACGACACGCTGGAACTCACACTACCCTCTGGTTAGCAGATGTTTTGTTTTCACCACAGAACTGACACGCATGTTGATGTCAATGGCTACATTTACATGCACACTAGTGTTCCACTATTATTCCGACTATGGCAATATTATGAATTTGATAGGTGTCATATAAACGGCATATTTTGTTTGGATATTCTGAATTAGGCCTTTTTCCCAATTTAGCATTTTCCGATTATTCGGAAAATAGTATTATTTAGGAGCATGTATACAGCAGATTTAGAATATGAGTGGGTTTTTACTGCATCTTGCCTGTTTACGGTAAAATATGCTATGTACAGAAACCTATGAAAAATAATACTATATACCTATTTTGTTGTAAATGCACAAAATAGCACAAGTGCTCCAGCTGTTCCCTTTTCCCATATATTAGAACATTAATGTAGTTTGAAAAGTAGGAAAATTCCTCTGTAGTTATTAAAGGTGCATATCTTTAGGACGTGCAACAGCTGCATGTAAACTTACATGTAAGTGGAATTGTATTTTTATGCAGACATGTAAACACCTTAGTAAGAATATAGTCATTTTTGGAGTGCAAAATCTGGAATATTGTGTGCATGAAAACGTAGCCAATCGTGCCAGTTCTGGACACGCCCACAGTCCTGAGAAGAGTGTTGACATGGGCTGTATGTAAATGGTGTGTTCTTCCTGTGTGTGTGTGTGTGTGTGTGTGTGTGTGTGTGTGTGTGTAGGTGCTAGGATTGGCCACCGTTCCCTGATGCGCTACTACAAGCAGCGGTTCGGTGTGCAGAGGTCCGTGGTGTTGGCCCACAATAGGAACGCTGTGGGCCGGGTTCTGAGGCAATACAAGGCTCTGGGCTGGGGAGGAGAAATCGGTAAGACCCACCAGAAACACCCCAACATGATATACACACAGCTTGGTTTTGAGTCGTCTTATTTAAAATAAATTGTTTATACTGAACTCCATTTGAGACATATAACCTGTGAACTGTATGTTACATAACCATTGGTTTAGATTAGTTTGAAGTTTGTTTTAGGTTTTCCTTAATGTGCTTTAAAATCTCTAGTCTGTTAAAAATAACAGAGTTAGTATAATCGTTGGAATAATCGGTAGATTTCTCGATTACTAAAATAATCAATAGCTGCAGCCCTAATCGGATGCAGAGAGATATGTGATAGATGTACGTGCAAAGTAACCTACCTTTTATAGTTCGGTAGGCTGATGCAGATTATTTACAGCCAGTACATGAGTGGGTGTGTGTCTGTGCGTGTGTGTTTGAGAGAGCGGGGATCGGAAGGTGTGTAGCCTAATCACAGCAGGACATTGGCTATTATTACGGGTCGGCCCGCGCATCACTAGAATGGACGACTTAGAAATTGTTGTGCAAGTGCAAATGTCCCTAGTTCATCTCCTTCTGGGTTCAACATATTATATTATCCAAGGTTTGAATTTATTGTGTTTACTCAAAACCACAGAGGATCCAAAAAAGCTCTTATCGCAAGCAGGAAGATGGACTGAACTGTGTGTGGTGGCCTATCGGCTTCCGTTGTTTTCTGTTTGTTAAAGAACTGCCCGTTAAAGCTGGAGTTCAGCAGCTATAGAGCCTGTACAACTGATTACATGTTTATATTAATGACTTTGATATTGCCTTTCCTGCCTATCCACCCCTATAGGGAGCTTAGTGGGTTGAGCAAGGCATTAATAGTGCCATGTTTACACTATGATGAGGTTGGGTTCTCTCTATATATACTGTATGAGGGGCAATCATTTAGTTGGGTGGCATCAGTGGCATAAACAAACCCTTGCAAGATTTTTCATTGTTTTAAAACAAATAATTCATTATTCTTTCACACCCACTCAAACAAATATGATTGGTCCACGCCTTTGACCGAGTTGATAATTTTAATCACCATGACTATCCCTACTATACAATAACCTGTATCTTAGAGTGTTAATTGTAGGGCTGTCAAGTCAAATATTAATTTATGCGATAAAATATATATATTTTTAAATCTTATAAATTAATATTTGATTTTGCTAAATTTTTTGTGACCAGAAGTCAATGTAATGATCAATGTTCAATACTGCACTGACATCTTAAACATATAATTGTGGCATTGTGGCATTAACAAAAATGGATCAAGCAAAGTCAGGTCCTTATGTCAGTGACAGCTGACAATAATAATTTTGTCCAAATGGAGAACATCTGTGAGATTAATTCTTCGCAGCAGCAGTACGATCACTTGCGCAAAATTGAACCAAAATTGAACCAATATTCACTTCCATTCTATGCGAGCAAAGGAGCGAGTAAAACCTTTGCTTCCTGTGGCGAAGCAATATCGCATCTTCCCTTTGTGTAGATTTCAACACAGGTTAACTTTGACCATTGAATTCGCAGCCTCAACCAACCAAGGACGCCTGTGTGGTTGACCCCACAGGGCTGCAATTGGATGTAGTTTTGTTAGCAAGGCAGGGTGAAATGGAGGAGACTTTGGTTATTGCGGTGTCTCACTGTAGAAATATGTCTAACCAGACTGTTTTGTAATATGTGCCTAGTGATAACTACAAACTGCCCCCTACACATTTTCCCATCACAAAACACCCTCTCTTGTTAAAACAGCATATGTAATAATGTGTGACCACCAATCGCTCAATCAACCAGGAAACGGAGTTCAGTGTGTGTCACCTCCTGCACTGCCCACTCTCAGCAGGACAACATATGCATTTCACATCGGAAGGCTGCGGCACATCCATAACTTGCCCAGTTTTTAATTTGTGCATGTGTAACCACAGCTAAAGTAACTAAGGGGGCGGAGCTATCAGTGTGATTAATCTGCATTGTTTTTTATGTTGTTTTTTTCTATAATCAATAATTACCTTTTGACAGCACTAGGTAATTTAGTAATTAAAAATATATTTAGACTGTATGCAGAATATATATGCATTCACACAACAGATGTCTTATCTAATGTGTGTGTGTTTGTGTCTGTGTGCAGGTAAGGCATCGTTTCATCAGATCCAGAGAGACATGCAGTACGTCCAGCAGATGAAGTCCAAATGGATGATGAAGATGGGCATGAACCACAATGCCACCAAACAGAACCACTTCAGAGCCCAGGTCATGTTCTAGCCTCAACACAGACCACACTGTCAGACTGAAATATGCCCCAGCCAGCCTCTTTTTCGGTGGAATAACAGCTGGAGACCTGGGAGAAGCTGGCAGGACATGATCCACTGCAGAGGCATTGATCTGCAGGCTGGTGAAGGCACCAGCAGCAGAGATGGCAGGTTGCATTCAGTGGAGTTCCTAATGAGCTTATAACTCCGCTTCCACACATAGAGAACATTAAGGCCGCCTAGTCTGATTTAATCAATCAGCTGTTTGATATAACAACATAGAGATTGGTTGTGTTCGGCCACTCCCATGAAATGTAGTAATGCCAGATAACATTCACTTCTTGAATGTGCCGATATGAACCCGCAGTTATGTTGACGTTTGGGATGTTCAATAAAAGGCAACACAAACCTGGTAGCTACTGTATCAGTTTAATAACATGTTAACCCTTTAAATGCAATTGTGAGTCAGGGAGACGGTACTAAATATTTTATAACACAAGCCCAGTAACAATTGTTATGATTGTATTAAGAGCAAATTGATTATTCAGTTCCCATAAAATACTTAACTATCATTTACCAGTTAAAATATGAACCTATCTTGATATGCATTTGTTATCTTTTTATGTATTAAAGTAACTCATGCTCACAATCCCTGACATTATTGTGAAATTGATTTTGATCGGTCATTTTTGCTGATGTCAAATAATTCTGTAATTTTCTTTATTTAAAACTGTTTAAAATATCTCCACAGCTTGTTCTGTACATTTTATACATCCGGCTTGTAATCATTCATGCAGCAATGGGACAGAGATTGGACTTTCAGAACTCCCATCAATGACTACGTCTTCTACGGATGATGTCAGCGGAAGCCAATCAGCTATGAGGAGGATGCCGAGCTCTTTAATGAGCTCAGTCTCTCCATTTGTTTGCGGTCCTCCACTTTGTGTTTGGCAGCCCATTCACTTCCTGTGTAGTAGTCAGGCAGAGTGTTTGTGGCTGGTGTCGTGGGCTTGGGGCACTCTGCCCGGCCTCGCAGCTCAGACAGGAAAACGCCAACGGGCTCTGCAGACATTCAGGCTGCGAAAAAGACACTAATTGATCGTGAAGATGTGAGGAAGGAGCTGAGGAAGATGCTTAACAGACATTAGCACGCTAAACTGCAGTTAGAGAAAGATACAGGCTACCTGCTCTGCCTTGCTAAAGACAAGTTGAACTCAAAAACACACCCGAAATATGACAAGGATATAAAATGTCTCTGTGTCTCTAGCCTATAGCATACAGTATATCAGTAAATATTAACCCTAAACACATTAACATTCCTGGTGTGACCCAGCTCATCTGAACACCCAAAAACTCTCCTCCTTTCCCCACATTCCATGTGGACCCTGGGGGCTGGCTATTGATCGGGTCCTCGTAGGTAGTGATTGGACATGAGTGGGGCAATTTCCTTTGCTGCATTAGAGTCCATTACTGGGCTGCTCTCCGGAAAGCCTCAAAAAGACTAGAATCTTCTTGGAAACAGTCTCCTTGACAGAGCTTGCTTCCCGCTGTATTATGTGAGGTAGCCTATTGTAGGTTTAGGTCAGGCTGTGGACACGTTTAGATGATTATAGACCAAAAAAAAAAATCAATAGGACAGACTGATCTATTCATAAACAACCTACAGTAAGACCTTAAAATATTTCAGACAGTTAAATACACTCACCTAAAGGATTATTAGGAACACCTGTTCAATTTCTCATTAATGCAATTATCTAATCAACAATCACA
>JAODTR010079908.1:2841-14882 GCA_025399935.1 Amblyopsis rosae | reverse complement strand
ACATACACACACCCACACACACACACACACACACACACACACGCACACACACAGACACACACGCACACACACAGACCCACATGCCCACACGCACACACACACACAGACACACACACACACACACACACACACACACACGTAGACCCACATGCCCACACACACACACACACACACACACACACACACATGCCCAGACACCTGGTTCCTCTATAAGGGGATTTCATAATGCTGCCTTGCTCAGTGGCATAAAGAATTAATCTGAGGACGGATCATAAAAGGACAAATCCATAAATTATTTTCAAGAATGTCTGAAAATCCACCACCGGCTGCCTGCTAAACCCTGCCTGTGTGCATGTGTGTGTGTGTGTGTGTGTGTGTGCATGTGCGTGTGTGTGTGTGTGCGTGCGTGCGTGTGTGAGTGTGTGTGTGTGTGTGTGTGTGTGCGTGCGTGCGTGAGACAAATAGCTGGACTGCAGACACAAGCAAGAGTTAGTGAAGGAGTGCGCTAGTAAACAAACTCTTTAAGGAGCAACCTCGTAACATTGTAACCCATATTTGAAGCTATTTGTATTACACCTGCTTAGAGTGCAGAGGACACATAGTTATGCATTCAGAACATATTTAGACCTTCTAATTAGAGTCCCTAAATGAGCCATCACATTGACCAACAGCAACGTCTGAATGACCAACCACACACAGATACGTTCCACAGAGGAGATCAACACCTCCCTGAACTAACACCCATCTAACAGCCCCAAAGGACAATCTCCCCAGTGGAGACAAACTATTCTGAGAGTCGATCAGTCAGAAACTCTTATTATGAACCGTATGCTGTATTCATTTGCTGTTTTCTATCTCTCTTTATTAATTCCATGTGTGGAATTGTCAGGTATCCAATATATCATACATCAAAATAAAGTTGTATAAATTTGTTGAACTGAACTCATCAGAGAGAGGGAGAGGGAGAGAGAGAGAGAGAGAGAGAGAGAGAGAGAGAGCGAGAGAGAGAGGGAGAGAGATCTACCACACTTTGAAGTTGAAATGAACTGTCTAGTGCCAGTACACACACACACACATTCAACAAAGCCATTCAAAATGAATACAAGTATACAAGTAATACATGCGTGCACACACACACACACACACACATACACGCACACACACACACAGACACGCTCACATCAGAGACCTCATGTGGGGATGTCATGTGACTCCTATGTTTCAGATCCTGACATCAAGTATCTGTCATCTAATATCATATCATATAACATAATATATTATATCATATAGCATTATATAGCACTGTATATAATACAGCATAATATAATATATTATATCATATAGCATTATATAACACCGTATATCATATCGCATTATATAATATATCATATAACATAATATAATATATCGTGCCATTTACATTTTTCATTTACCGCATTTGGCAGACGTAAAATAGCATCTTGTCACCGTGACTACTACCATGTCAATATATTATTAAATCATCAAACAAAATTCCAAGTGGCCTAAATATTAAATTGCAGTGCTTAATACATAAGAGCAGAACATAGATTTATTTAAAATGTATTTTAAGAGTATAGAGAAGATGATAAAATCTTTTGAGCATGAAACGTGAGTTAGCATTGAGTACTAGGAGGTGGAAAGTCGCTAGTTGAGGTGCCAAGGTGGATCGTGAAGAGGTGTGTCTTGAGTCTCTTGGGGAATATGGGCAGTGTTTCAGCAGTCCTGACTGTTGTTCTGGTGTATCCTGGTGTGTCATGCTCTGGTCTGGTGTGTCCTGGTGTGTCCTGGTGTGTTCTGGTGTGTCCTGGTGTGTTCTGCTCTGGTCTGGTGTGTTCTGGTGTGTCCTGGTGTGTCCTGCTCTGGTCTGGTGTGTCCTGGTGTGTTCTGGTGTGTCCTGGTGTGTTCTGCTCTGGTCTTGTGTGTCCTGGTGTGTTCTGGTGTGTCCTGGTGTGTTCTGCTCTGGTCTGGTGTGTCCTGGTGTGTTCTGGTGTGTCCTGGTGTGTTCTGGTCTGGTGTGTTCTGGTGTGTTTTGGTGTGTCCTGGTGTGTTCTGCTCTGGTCTGGTGTGTCCTGGTGTGTCCTGCTCTGGTCTGGTGTGTTCTGGTGTGTTCTGTTATACAGGTGCAGGATGCGGTGCGTTGTCAGATGGGCGGCTGTAAGGACGAGAGTGAAAACTCCCCTGACTCCTGCAAGAACGGCCAAGTGCAGATTCTGGTGAATAAAGCCTTCATCACTCCCATCCTCATCCTCACACTCACACATGCACAAACGGACAAACACACACGCACGCACCCACCCACACACACACACACACACACACATCACCTAGGCCTCCAAGGCTCCTGTCAGTGAATACTGTGGCGCTAAAGATGCTTCACTTTCTGATGCCCACCCACATAGTCCTGCCCCCAATGGTGTCCATGGCAACGCCCACCCACACAGTCCCGCCCCCTAACAATGTCCATAGCCACAGGTTTTAGCATTTTAGCGTTGAGTATTAGCATTTTACTGAGCTCCAGGTCAATTTGTCTTGTTTCGAACGTCAAGTGCATTTTTTGAAGCGCTGCCGAAATCCACCACCAGGGGGCATTGGTCTTTAAGCAGAGCTAGTGAGTCTTGTCCCAGTGAGCATAATATGCAGCATGTGTTTGTTTGTTTGTTTGTTTAGCCATAGTTCTCATGTTTTCCATTTGTGTGTGCAGTACGGTGGGTCTGTTACATATTTCCACCATTCTTTCCTTTAAATATTCTTTTGTTACTCCCAGTGTGTATTTTCCCAAGCAGAGAAGGAGAGAGCGAGTATAGGAAGTGTGTTGATTGGAAGATTAGAGCGTAATAACATAATAAGCCACGTTTTTAGCGGCTCTGGTGCCGGAAGTTTACTTTTTATTTTCTCAATTTTCTTATCCTTGTATAAAGTAAGGCAACCAGCTATGATAATTATTGTAAATAAATAAATAAATACATATAAAGGCAAATGTCCAAAACCTATTCTAAGAGTGAAGGAACTACGCATCCGATAAACCTTTGCGAATTCCAGAATAGGCATATTCTTCCTTGCTTATTCCTAATTTGTTATATCTTGTTTATTCCATTACAACAGTATAATATAATACTTTTTATATTATTTATACTTTTTACATCAACATTCATACATTTCAGTGCTAGTAACTCAGAAGCTGACATGACTTTCGCAGGGTTTTAAACATTTCTATGGTAACAGCAAGCTAGCGCTCAACTTCGCGTGATCAGGATATCACGAGGACAGCGATCTCCACCAATCATAGAGGCGTCTCTGTTGCACTTTAGGATTGTGGGTATTGTAGTAGTTATCCGCGACCGCGATGTCTGATTGGAGGATAAGGTATAGGTGGTTCCTGATTGGAGGATGAAGTTGTGAGGCTGTGGACTACATTACCCACAATACTACTGCAAAGCTAACTGTCGCACAGCTGTGGACTACATTGCCCAGACTGCCACAGTGTCATGCTGGCTTCCAGAGAGTGCCTGGGACAACTGTGTCACCATGGAGACACCCCCAGCCTATAGAACATGTTGTATCTAAGATCATTGAAGCCATTTACTGTTCTCTCCCTTTATACTGTCTCCAAGACGGACTTTGAGAAGGACGTCGACTTGGCTTGTCAGACAGGTAAGGTCTCAATTCCACCTCTCTCTCTCTCTCTCTCTCTCTCTCTCTCTCTCTCTCTCTCTCTCTCTCTCTCTTATTTTGTGATATCTCTTTGTCTCTCTCGTCTAGTTTGAGTGAGAGTTGCCAGATTGGTTTGGTGGTTCCTAGTTGTTCTAATAACAACATGGATCATTTACTGACCGGGCAACTGGATTACATTTTATATTAGCACGTTGTCCTGCCTTTATCTTTGGCTGTAGGACAGTGTGAATACTGCACGTGTTTTATGTTTACCCTAGGGTGGTCACTGTGAAATAGGCATGGGAAGATATGAAAAAGGCATGTCACGATTATCCTGGCCAGAATAATTGTGATAGACAATATTATTGATATTATAATTGAACCCTTAAAATGGCACCAAAACATACTGAAATCACTTAATCTTACATTTAGTTAAGAAACAAACATTTAAATTGTGTTTGTTTGTATTGTTCCGATTTGATATTTTCTATGTTGGGGACACAGTGGGAAGCCGAGCCTTCAGCCATGGTGGTGATGGACTGGAAACATTTAGGCCAATAAATACATGAGTACATCAGTACAATTAGACCGTACAAGTGAGCTAGACAGCTTTTCTTCAAGTCACTTGTAAAAATATTCATACTTATGTGAGGGCCATTCACGATTACCGCGATAATGGACATTCACCACGATACGGGTATCGTCAGTTCTTTATCGCGATAATACAACAATAAAGTCATATGTCGCCCCATCCCTATTGTAAATAGTCTGGCCACCTAATGGACAGGCAGCCAAGAGTCTTGGAGAGCAGCAAAGCGGAAGCGAGAGGAAGCGAGAGGTGGGGAGAGAGAGAGGGAGAGAGAGAGGGAGAGAGGGAGAGGGAGAGAGGGAGAGTGAGAGAGAGAGATTCATTTCATGGTAACAAAGAAATGGAGCAGTTGAGTTATGAATGAGTTCTAACCCCCTCCCACATAATGGCAAACCAGCGCCTGTTCCCTCTCAGTCCATCTGACAATGCTCCAATTGGATGTGAAACCGCCCAATCTGGCAACCCTCAGCCGGTGCTGTGGGGGTGCATGATAATGAGAAAAGCAGCTCACACGGGGCGGGGCATAGCAGCATGTCAATCAAACCACTCTCACCCGGCGAGCACTTGGCTGTGTTTTAACGTGTGCACACTAATGCTGTTATTTACCGTACTGGAGAGCTGTGGTGTGTGTGTGTGTGTGTGTGTGCGTGCTCGGGTGTGTGCATGCATTCGTGTATGTCTGTGTGTACATATGTGCATGCATTTATATTTGTGTCCGTGTGTGTGTGTGCGCATATGTGCATATTTGTGTGTGTATGTGTGTGTGTGTGTGTGTGTGTGTGTGGGCATATGTGCATGTGTGTGTGTGTGTGTGTGCATGTAGGTGCATTAGTGCATATGTGCATGTTTGTGTGTGCATGTTTGTGTGTGTGCATATGTGCATGTTTGTGTGTGCATGTGTGTGTGTGTGCATGTGTGCATGTGTGCATGTATGTGCATGTTTGTGTGTGCATGTGTGTGTGTGTGTGTGTGCATGTGTGCATGTGTGCATGTGTGTGCATGTGTGTGCATGTGTGTGTGTGCGTGCCCACATAGTCTCGTAGCTCTCGTTGACGCTGTTTTGTTTGTTCAAACAAACCTTTCTCCCCGGCCCGCAGAGAGGGGCCATCCATGTAAGTGTCCTCTGTCCTGTCCTGACCTTTGACCCCTTTGACCTCTGACCTGTAGCCTTCTGATGCCATCATGATCTCCCCATCTACACTGTGACGTCATTATCACTCTGAATCCCCTCAATTCACTATACCACTATCCATCTCTACCAGCGTGTTTCAAATCAGCTGGAAAACACGCAGTACGACATGCTCTGATGTCGTCATCGTGGGGGGAACTTCATCTGGCCGCTGATTGGCCAGATTTCTCTATGTGTGGTCGACAAACACTTTTGCATTGAGGGCTTCCAGACTGATACTGGCGGCAAAATGAAACTGGAGCTGCCAGATCAGGATGGTCTCACGAGGCTGCCGTAGTCTTCTATCTGTACCTCTGATGTGGTCCAGTAATATTTGATAATGATTGATAGCGCGCGTGTGTGCGTGTGTGCGTGTGTGTGTGTGTGTGTGTGTGTGTGTGTGTGTGTGTGACAGACTTGACATACGTTTAAAGATACACAAAGTGAATGTGACCAGACGGGACGGCAACAAGTGGTTATTTCTGCACAGCGCGTATCCCTTCAACACATAGCTCCTACTTTGTGTAGTGCATGCTTTCCAATGCAGGAACACGTTGGACACACGCGTCATCACACCTTAGCCACTCCCACTGGCTTCTGATTGGTCGACCATGCAGTGGCTGCGTGAACGCTAAAGCAAACAGGGTTTCCGGACTATAATATAAGCGAACATTGAGATCAATTAGTCGGGCGGAGCCAGGCTACACCTGCTATACTGTTTATGCTGACGTACAGGAACGCACGCTTGTACACACGCGCACGCACTCACGCACACTCTGCAGAAATAATATCACATTATTGTGTTTTATTCTGTACACAATAATGTGATATGTGGTCTTTACACTTCAGCATTGTTTATTTGTCTCTATCTGATTTATTCAGAGCTTGCTATGTAGAGTAATGAGGTGGACATGTTTATGATCAACTTCAGCTTTAATCTGCAGGCCTGAATCACTGCTCTGTTTCTCCTTCTCATTCTCTCCTTTTCTTTTCATCTCTCTCTGGACTATTGTGTCCATCTCTTCCACTCCTCCTTCACTAATTACTCTTCACTGCTACATTGCTACCATACCTCTCTCTCTCTCTTCCTCCCTCTCGTTACCTCAATCACTCCTTCCCTCCTTCTCTCTGCCCCTCTCCCCTCTCTCTCTCTTTCTCTCTTCATCGCCCTCTGTCTCTGCCTTCCCTCTCTCTATATATATATATCTCTCTCTCTTCCCCCCCCCTCTCTCTCTCTCTCTCTCTCTCTCTCCCTCTCTCACATGCCTCTCACGCCCGGCCAGTTATCTTTAAGGAAGTCAACACCTGTAACCCGGCAACCATCACCGGGACGCTGTCGCGCATATCCCTCGACGACGAGGATGACCCCAAGCTGGCGTCCCACCAGGAAGGGGGTGTCGGGGTCAACTTCAGCCTGTTGCCCGGCAACATACCCACCCCCAGCCTCATCGTGCAGGTGTGTGATTGGCTGCTGGACAGCTGACAGCTGAACAAGACAGTAGTGGTGCAGACCGCACCAACACAGCAACAATACCCTTGCCTTCACAATTCGTTTGGTTGGGGGGGAAGGGGGAGGGGGTTCTGAGAGGCGATATTTGTTTTGATTTCAGTTCGAATTTAACTATAGTCTCTGGAGAATGACGTACTATACCTTTAAGTTAAGCCCTGTTCTCCCAGGTCGTCTTACAAACCCCCCTGGGGTCCTAGGGTCACCCCCCTTTACACAGTTGACGAGGAAAATGAGCAACACCGCCATCTGTGTGTGTGACAGATGCATGCATGGATGGATGGATGGATGGATGATGTATGGATGGATGGATGGATGATGTATGGATGGATGATGGATGGATGGATGGATGATGGATGGATGGATGGATGGATGGTGGATGGATGGGTGGATGGATGGATGGATGGATGGATGGATGGATGGATGGATGGATGGCTGGATGATGGATGGATGGATGGATGGATGGTGGATGGATGGTGCATGGATGGGTGGATGGATGGATGGATGGATGGATGGATGGATGTAACAACACCATCTATCCATGCTCCCTACCTCCTGTGCTAGGTCCCGCCCCTGGGCGGACTAAACGAGCTGAGTGACGCTCCGCTGCAGAAGGAGCTGAACATGGAGCACCACCAGGGGGCGCCGGTGTACCTGTGCACGGAGAGCGGAGGCGGGGGGCTGGGGTGGGCGCGGCCGTCTCCCGGCCCCGCCCCCTCCTCCTCGTCTTCGTCGCAGGACGGCAGCGTGGGCGGCGGGGGAGGAGGAGGAGGAGGGGGGGGGTCTGGGGAGGGCGACTACATGATGCTGCCCTGCAGGACGATGGCGCCCCGCCCCCCCGCCGCCTCCTCGTCCGTCTCCCAGGACACGCCCCTCAACATCTCCCTGGACGACCCGCCCTTCCCCCCGCCCCCCTCGCCATTCACACTGCAGCCCGCCGAGGGCGACGCCCACCCCCACACCCACCACCACAACCCCCACCGCTCCTACGGGACGCTGAGGCACGCGCACGGCCACGAGCACGCCCGCGGCGGCCACGGCAACGACCAAGAGGTGCGGCAGCGCACGGCCGAGAGGACCAGGACCCTCCCCCGCAACCTGGGCAGCTCCAACCACGTGGCCGACGCACATCTGGAGGTATGACTCACATCTGGAGGTATGGGGGGTTGGTACACACATCTGGCGGTATGGGGGGGTTTGTAACACACATCTGGAGGTACCGGGGGGTTTGTAACACACATCTGGAGGTATGACGCACATCTGGAGGTATGGGGGGTTGGTACACACATCTAGAGGTATGGGGGGGTTTGTAACACACATCTGGGGGTATGACGCACATCTGGAGGTATGGGGGGTTGGTACACACATCTGGAGGTATGGGGGGGTTTGTAACACACATCTGGAGGTATGGAGGGTTTGGTGCACACATCTGGGGGTATGACGCACATCTGGAGGTATGGGGGGTTGGTACACACATCTGGAGGTGTGTGTGTGTGTGTGCGTGTGTGTGTGAGAGAGAGAGGTATGCAGGATCAGAAGTAATCATCAAACAATCATTGAGAGGAACATTTAAATGTACCAAATGCATCTACACGTGTATATGTGTGTGTGTGTGTGTGTGTGATAAATGTGTCTGTGATAAGTGTGTGTGTGTGATAAAACGGAACAGCTCCATCGTAGAGCAAGGTCAGCCACTTCCTGTGTGTGTGTGTGTGTGTGTGTGTGTGTGTGTGTGTGCATGTGTGTGTGCGTGTGTGTGTGTGAGTGCGTGTGCGTATGTGTATATTTGTGCATATACAGTATGTGTGTCTGTATGTGCGTGCATGCAAGCATGTGCGTGCAAGTGTGACTGCTAGCGTTAGCAACAAGGTGCTAGCAACACAGCGCTACTATAGCAGCACTACATCTGCAGCCCTGCAGCGTTGCGTCGACACCAGAGAGCCCCGTCAGAGTCTTCCCGGCTGATGGACAGCTATCACTCCAGATCAGAGCCGCGCTGAGGTGGTCTCTGGCTGGCGGTCCTTCGTCTGCAGCCAGGCAGGGGAGGCGTAGGTCGTAGGGATGTTACGGGGTCTGTGAGGAGCCAGGGATTGCGATGCTCATTCTCACTGTGGGCCATCGCCCCCTCGCTAATCTCCTCCTGCTGTTGGTGCTGATGTGGAGGGAATACGCGTGTGTGTGTGTGTGTGTGTGTGTGTGTGTGTGTGTGTGTGTGGTCATTGACTCTATTTTCTCTCCCCACCACCCCCCCCACCCCACCCCAACCCCTCCCACTTCCCCTTCAGAGGAAAAGAGTACGTTACTCTGAGCTGGACTTTGAGGTAAGTCCTGCCCTCATTCCTTCAATAGCCAATCCCCTGCTTCTGTCTGCTTGAGTGTCAGCCAGATCTGAGTGACGTATAGAGGAGCCAGTAGCATTGCCGTGCACCTCCCCTTTTTGCTGGTGGCTGCTGTTCCTTCAACTGAGATAACAAAAGGCTTTTCATTAATAAATATATCCAATGAATACGTAATGAATTACGTCCAAGTGAAACAGTCACTGTTAACACTGTTGCGACAAACTGGACATTTTGAGTGACAGCCGCATGTCTCACTGTCCTTGGTTGAAGAAATTAGCCGGTTAAGCGTGCCTGAAGATCTAACGGAACCAGAGACGGGTGCTGTGTGTTGGGCTGCTTGTGTTCACATGGGCTAGCGTGCGTGTGTGTGCGCGTGCGTGTGTGTGCGCTCTTGCATATAGCTACCCCGGTATGAATCTCCAGTCTTAGGAAACTTATCCCTTTTCTAAAAGCCTAACATCGAGCAAACAGCATCACTTTTGCGTTTTTTGTTTCTTATTTACGCAGACAGAGAGACTGGACATTCACCTCCGTCTCCAAGGAAGCTTGTATTTGGACACTTGGCCGAGGTCTAAATGACTAACAGCCACGTACCACGCCGGTTAATACTGCTCCTTATCAGCCAATCAGACACATGAATCTTCCCGCACAGAGATCGTCGCTCAGATTTATTTTGGTCTAACAGAGATTAAACTGTTTCTTTCTCCAGCAAACAAATATAGACCCCATGGGAAATGAGTTTAAAGAGCTTAGAAGATAAAAAAGGACAAGATTTATCCTGTGTAAATGTATTAGAAAATAGAAAAATCTGCAAACAGCCATTATAAAATACCATCAAATGACTTTATTACCTCGTATAAATCACTGTAATATTCTAAACAGAACATTCTAAACACATTGTATGGTTACATCTCTAATACACTATGCACATATTTTAGAAAGAGTCTCTACACATGTTAACCAGATATATGAGACAGGCAGAGCCCATTTTAACCCTGTATGTGAGACAGGAGCTAACCATCTTAACCCAGTATGTAAGACAGGAGCTAACCATCTTAACCTGGTATGTGAGACAGGAGCTAACCATCTTAACCCAGTATGTGAGACAGGAGCTAACCATCTTAACCTGGTATGTGAGACAGGAGCTAACCATCTTAACCCAGTATGTAAGACAGGAGCTAACCATCTTAACCTGGTATGTAACAGGCAACAAACACACATCTGTGCAGTTCTGGGGAACTCTCAGCATGACTTGCATGTCTGAGAGTTCCCACTCAGAGAGCCAGGCCAGAGAGAAACATGGTTTCCTCTAACATACTTCAAGATTAGAGCCCCCTTAAGCTACACATATACATACTTTAAGATAAAATATGCTGTAGAGTAGGTAAAATGTTCAACATAAACAGGACAGATAGAAAGAGCTTGATATATCCTTTAAAATTATACTAAGATCATGTTTATAGGTTCAGTAATAACACTGGTCATTTGAATGTTCATATTCGGCTTTATTTTGTCCTTTCTAGTGAAATTAAGAAAAACGTGACCGGCAGCAAATTAGGAAAAAATAAAAAACTGCAATACTGCCCATTATTAATATATTAGCCCAGTGTGATCTGAGGGGTGGATGTTAGCCATCAACATTAAACCTAATTAATAGATACAATTCACAGTACATCATTCAAAGTGATATGTCAGTGAGTGAACCTGATATGTCACAGACAAATGCATGACAAGACAATGGAAGAAATAGGTTCAAATCATTTTAATGAACATAATGTACAATACTAGCTGGCTGTGCTAGGCTATATGCTGGAGAACAATGACAAGAGCAAAGTTGTTGCTGTTGATACTTTGGCTGGAGGAATTGCAGTGGATTATGTGCATGCACAATAATCAGTCTATACCCAATTTAGTTGAGGCATGACGTGCTTTTCAGCATGCAGAATAAAACAAAACACTGCCAGCGCAGACTTTCCACACCGTACCTTCAGAACCACACCACCAGAGACGACCAGAGACATCCAGGCTTGGGGGTAGAATAAACTAAATATAATCACATCATGGCCATTACATTTTTTATTCACGCTAATAACTGGTTTAATACACTCGTTATATGAAGAATAACTTAAGAGGACACGCAACCGTGACTAAACCAACTGAGCTGTCTCTGTGATGCGCTGGACGCCTGCTGCTACTCTGTGGGCGGCCTTTTTTTTTGTAGTATAACTCGATTGGTCGTTGATAAAATTATTTTTAAACGTCTTTTCAGTTTCTTTTACTCACCTTCGGCAAAAACAACAATGTTGTTCATGACCAAAAACTTTCGCAGGTTCACAACAAGTGGTTGGACTGGAATCTTTTCTGGTGATGTAACCAATCAGAATCCACAGAACATTGTATATAATACAATAAGAAAGACTTTAAATGACCCAGCGTCCTAAGTCCTAAATGCGGCTAGCGGGACAAACATGGCGCCAGTAATCACGGACTTAGCAACATACCTAATAGGAGCCCCCTCAGATTTCATATATAGACTACACAGATTTCAAGATAAGAGACCCCTCATATAAACTATAAAGACTTCAAGATAAAAGCCCCCTCAGGTTCCACATAAAGACTACACTTCAAGATAAGAGCCCTCTCAGGTTTAACGTATAGACTACACAGACTTCAAGATAAGAGCCTCCTTATATAAACTATACAGACTTCAAGATAAGAGCCCCTCAAGTTCCACATATAGACAACATTTCAAGATAAGAGCCTCCC
>JAODTR010079897.1:0-14882 GCA_025399935.1 Amblyopsis rosae | reverse complement strand
AGACCGTTAAAGATAGAACGGAACCATCATATTGTGATTGGTGGGAGAAGTTTTGAAAATGTGTGTGTGTGTGTGTGTCTCAGCGAGAAAGCCGATGAAGATGAAGACGTGTATGCATCGGTCTATGGAGTGGAGGATGATTATGATGGTGGAGAAATCTATGAAGACCTTATGAGAACTGAGCAACATGGCCCACAGGTAAAACTACACACACACTCTGGTCACACTGTACTTTCGGCGGACTGTCCGTAAATATCATCACGCACACAGTCCGCTACGCGCGCCTCAAATGTTCTGTCCATGCTGACATGCGCGTGTTGACTGCACATAGGGGGAAGGATGGTCTAGTGGTCTGGGCGTTGGGCTCCCAGCCGGAAAGTTGTGGGTTCCAACCCAGGTGTTGACCTAGCTGTAAGCATCCTTGAGCAAGATGCCTAACCCCCTAACTGCTCCCGGTGGTTGGTTGCACCTTGCATGGCCGCAATCACCATCGGTGTGTGAATGAGAGGCAAAAGACTAAAGCACTTTGGATAAAAGCGCTATATAAATGCAGTCAATTTACATGTGTGACAGGCTGAAGCCCACTACAGATGGCAGTAGATGTCCTGCAAAACTCACAAATGAGCATTCTAGGTGTATAAAAAAGATTTAATTCCATATCTTAATTAAACCAGTGTTGATCACCTTTGGTGTGCCTCGGCAGAAGCAGGCGGAGCTGGATGTTCGCACCTGCTGCCTGGCAGAGATCAGGCAGACGGAGGAGAAATACACAGAGACCCTGGAGTCCATAGAAAAGGTCTGACCCTCTGTTTGTCTTTGTTTGTCATCTTTTCTTAAATGACATGGAGAGTCAGGGAGGGATGTCAATCAAGGGGGCTGTGTACAGTACTTCCCCCTGCAATGTTAACTGAAAACACCTGTGTGTGTGGACAGGGCTCTAAATGTGTTTTTCTTTATTTGGATGTTGTTATGTTATTATTTAGCAGTCATCTTTATCCCAAGCACCTATTTACAGTAATACATTTGTCAATAGCTGAAATGGCCATACAACAGTTACTATAATTTAAAGCATTTTATTCGATATTGTTATGTAGCTACTCTAATGAACAGGCGTTTGATTAAAGGTTTAGTCATCTATTGCAAGCTAATTGTATGCTCATAAACTTTTTGTCAAATTCACCAAATACTTTGATTACCGTTATATGTGCATGTTGAAAACATAATCTGATACTTCTGCACAGCCCCGCCTCCGTAAATAGGAACACAAACAACGTGGAACACAAACAACCGCTCACATCAACAAAGTCGTGGTACTACCAGTGCTATTTTCAATGTGTGAAGCGGGGTCACGAAAGGATATTGTTTTGATTTGAGCCCGAAGTTAGCAAGCTTACTTGAGAATTACTGACCCTGCCTTTAAAGATACTCAATGTTAAAACATAGCATATGTATATGTTCAACAATATTGAACAATATTGATTAAAGGAAATATTGAAAACAATAATTAGAGTATCAATTCCAATATTATGTTTTAAGATCTGTTAACAGCACACATAACTGCACAGCACACCTAACTGTAATAAAACAACATACATTAACCAGTATTTCTCTTAATACGTTATGGACCAAGTATGTTAAAGCATATAATATGCACAGGCTACATACAGATATTTCCAAACATTTTTATTGTTTGACTCTTTTCTGTCACTCACAGTATTTCATGACTCCTTTGAAGAAGTTTTTCTCTGTGGCTGAAATCGATAAGGTTTTTCTCAACATCCCAGTAAGTAAGCCATTCAATCATTGTCAAAAACTCTTAAAAACACTTTCACTAAAGTCACTGTTGCCATGTCATTCCTTTAATATGACGCAGGACCTTGTTAAAGTTCACAAAAGCCTAATGGTTGAGGTGCAAGACTCCATCCTCAATAAGAGTGCCCAAAACCTCTATCAGATCTTCATTACCTACAAGGAGAGGTCAGTTTTCACTTTTTGCTCAAATTGATAGTATACTGTATCTGGTACAGTAGGATGTATCTGGGAAGTGTGGTTATAACAAAAACATAAAATGAAAAAAATGACAAATGTCTCATAACATTAGTACACAACAAGTCGTTTTTATACAAGAGTAGTAAGAGAATCAAAGCGGCTGTCTCAGGTTTTGTATAAAACAGAAGATATGCCCTCGGATATTTATGTTGTGCAGTAGGGATGCGTATTGCCGAGGACCTTGCGATACGATGCATATCACGATACATGGGTCACGATGCGATACGTATCACGAAGCATGGGTCACGATGTAATACGTATAACGATGCATGGGTCGCAATACGATGCGTATCACGATACATGGGTCACGATGCAATACATACTGTATCACGATGCATGGGTCATGAAGCGATGCGTATCACGATAAATATACTTGAAGAGTTCTGATGCAAAAAACCCTAAGTCCCCTAAGTCCAATTTAAAACATCATTATTCATTAGATTTCTATATTTGGGTTCACTTTCACCTTTATTATAATTTAAAGGTTGTGTGTAATTTAATAAAATTCTTATTTAAATATTGCCAATGTAAAAACAAAAAATGTCAGATTAATTTATAGGTTTTTGCATCTGAGCTCTTGACTTATTACAGTACATCACTGAACACTGCTATATGGCAACTAGTCTAATAGCTCTACAGTGACATTTACGAGCAGGACGAAATATAAGGACATTTTAAATATCTATAAAATATTAATCGATTATTGAGTTGGATTTCTATTCCATGTCTTGATTTGTATTTTTTCCAGCCTATTGTGCACGTGTATTAGCAAGATGTAAAATGACAAATCATTAGGATGTCTTCAAACTAACCCCTATCCCCTTCCTTTCCAATTAATTTGCAGAATGCTGATCTATGGAAGATACTGTAGCCATGTGGAGATTGCTATCGCTGTTTTAGACCTTGTCAGTAAAGAGAAAGAGGATGTTCGTCTCAAATTGGAGGTTAGGTATACTTGCAAGAAACCACACAAGAAACCACATGCACATACCAACTCACAAACTTCTCACAATGTCTGCACGGCATACTCCAATGGCATATCATATACTGTGTACCACACTGCTAACGTTATATTGCACTTATCTTACACTTACAGTATAATATATAACCATAATATTGTTATTTCTACAAAGCAGAAATATGAAAAATATAGATTTTATTGATTGATTTTATTCTAGACAAGATAGTATGGTATATGTGTGTTATTCTAGTGTGTGACGACCCTTCTCCTCATCTTACCTGTTTGGTTTAAAGCTTTTATTAAAGGACTATCTAGAGACCCGAGACTAATGCTGTATTGTACACTCATTGTGTATGTGTCTTGCATTTCATCCAGGAGTGTGCCAAGAGGGCTAACAATGGCAAGTTTACCTTGCGAGACCTGCTTGTGGTCCCTATGCAGAGAGTGCTCAAGTACCACCTTCTCCTGCAGGTGCAATACCAATGAATTCACCTTTATAGGGCTTCATTATACATGAGAAATGTATAGCATCAAATGGAATTGTATACATTTTATTCAATAAGTCTTCTTCTCATAGAACTACAGACATCTGTGTTTTAAAGACATCTGAACATGTTTGTGAAGGAAGGAAAGCCAAAATGTCAATGGACAGGGAACCATGTTAACCATCTACGGTAGTTTTCATGAAATTTCAATGTAAACTCCAAATCTGTCCACACGAGGGCAGGATTGCCACACGTTTGCTCTATCAGTGAAGAAATAATCCTTTCAGGATTAAAACAAATTATTAAAATATATTTGATCCACACTCTGTATAATGATTGAAATAAAAAGAAAATCTAATTTGCAGGTAGTAAAAGTACCCTGCAATAACTGACAGATTTCCACCCGTAAAACAATAAATCCTTACTTTCTTATATTAGCCCTTTAGCAGTTCCACTCTGTCTTTGCCACACGTCCCTTTCTGAAGAAAGTAGATGTGCAGCCTTGCCAAATAACCCTGATTTAACTACTTGCTGATGACTGTGTTGACACCTTCTCCTATGGTTATTATAAATCATGGGTAAGGCTATAGGTGATGGGCCACCACGAGGACAGTGAGAAGGGAGCTGCTTTTAATTGGATGTGGAGAGTTAGGCCTACATAGGAAACGGGCTAGCTATGCACAGGTTCCCCCCGGCAGAAACAGTGGTCGGTGGGAGTAGGTAGAGTAAGAGAGAGAGTTCTAGTAAAGCGAAACAGGAGTTCACATCTTGCCTGATCCACAAGATGTCTGGAGCTAGCTGTAGTTAATCGCATCATATTTTTTTGCGGTTAGTCCTTAACATCTTAGCTGTGTCTCTACATGATATAAGCCTATATATACTATAAGACGTATTCACAGCGTAAGATATTAATAATTCACTTGTTGAGAAAAGTGTTTTCAGTAACATTATTAGCATGGTACTCTAAGGCGCCATTAGCAAAATAATATATATATATTTTAGTACTAATGTAGTTTTTATTTTCAAACAACTATATTCTATGTTAAGATATAGTGCAGTCCTGAGCAGAGAATGACATCGCACTCCCTCTGTGTGTGTGTGTGTGTGTGTGTGTGTGTGTGATTGTGCGATTGTGCGGGGCGCGCGCGTGTGTGAGTGTGTGTATGTATGGCCCACAACGCATTTGTTTTGATCTAAGACCCCAGTGCTTAGTGACATTTACTGGCAGACAAGATCATGTGTAGATCATTTAAGGAGTGTTACCAGACAACAAACATAACTGGAGTATCAGGAGTAGACGTCACAGAAGACACTGTCTTCCATATATTTAACGTGCGCATTTGAGTGTGTGCGTGTTGGCCTGTCCATCTCATATTTTCTATTTTGTTCCCCTGCCAACAGGAGCTAGTCAAACACACTCACAATTCTGCTGACAAGAACAGCTTGAAGATGGCACTTGATGCCATGAAGGTAAGAGCAGAGCTTGTGGTAAATTGTCAGTAATCATTGTGATTTTGCCTCGTTACAAATTGCAGGCCACTGTCGCGCCTCATTGAAAAGGCTCCCTGCCTCTCTGTGTGCAAGCTTTCCTCTGTCACTGGGCAGGGAAATCATAAATCATTCATGTTTGACAACTTGGTGCAGAGCGACAAAACACAGGCTTTGCACAGGCACTAGTTAGCAATGAGCACCGACTTCACTCTCTAAGATAAATACCAGTTTATGTTTGAAAGCCAGGTGATTTCAGGACTAGGCTCAGAAAACACTGAAAATAAATTAAGGAGTATTCCAAGGTTCTTATTCATATGAAAACAGTGTGTATTTCTAAGTGTGTCATTCTGTTTACAGAGATGTGGGTATGGTACGTGTAAATATGTGGGTGTGTTTCTTTTCTTGACTGACATAATTTGTGTGCCAAGGTTATTCCTCATGGGCTCGGCAGTGATCTGCATGCAAACGTATGCTTCATTTGTGTGCAAGATAAACTGAGTGTTACATTTTAAAATGTGTTGTTTTTGTTTTTGTCAGGGTTTGCACATTAGCAGTAGTGTGAAAGCTTAGTTGATCCTTCTTCCAGTCTATTCCAACTTAATCATCTAACCAAAGGGTGTGTGTGTGTGTGTGTGTGTGTGTGTGTGTGTGTGTTCTGTAGGACCTGGCCCAGTATGTGAATGAGGTGAAGCGGGACAATGAGACTCTAAAGGAGATTGACCAGTACCAGAGGTCTATTGAAAACCTGGTATGCCAAAACCATTGTATTTTAAAGTTGAAACACACAAATATATAATACTTACTGTAGTTAACAGGCAGACTGAAAAATTATTCAATTCAAGTTTCGTAATAAAATAATCTGGTTCAAAATACAGTATTTAACATGATCAGAAACAACTGGTTTGAGTACGGAGAACCAGCCAATGAGCTCTTTCGGCGGTGAGTCCTCCTCTGTAGCCTGAGAGGAACCTACTGTAGTCTTCTGAGAAACCAGCAATTTGGACTTTAATGTTGAGAGTAGCACAGCGTGTGTTCCATATAGCCAGGAACACCTGGTCTCTTATATTCCAAAGAGGTCATCTATAAGCCTTGGGCCCTGTACACCTGTTCCGTTACCTGGCACCCAGGGCTCTCTGACGCACACTTCCACAAACTGTTTCTCTTGTGTACTTCTTTCAGACCAACTACAGTAGCCTCTATATACAGGTGGCTATGTTAGGGTTTGAAACAGCTCATGATTTTATAACTTGTTCTTGTATATGTGTAGACTAGAGTATTTGTGTCTTGACGTCTACTGAAGTTACTCTGCTTGGTGCACTTTAAAAATGGCTGGATTTGCTGGTCTCTTGGCAGTGATTATAGCCAGACAGCACTATAACAAGGTGGATAATATTTATTATACCCTCTTAAGGGCCCGTTGTGTTCGTTTTCCTTTATGGCAACACCGGGACAATGTTTTTCGGTTATAGACTGATATGATAGACTGTCCAGGGAAATCCAGTAATAAGGTAAAGCTGTATTTATTTCACCTATTAAAGCCCCTACACAGGTGTGGGTGATTACAGCTCCTTCTCAGAACTCCTTCTCAGAATTCCCTGGGCTTGTAGAAAGCCTGCTTGAATTTGTTGACCTCAATACCAACTTCAGCCTGAGAGGAGGGTTCATCAGCCCAATATAAAACATCTGTATGAGTGCATTTTTTTCCTGGTAAACAGAATTAAGGGATAGACAAACCCGATTGCATTACTGCACCGTGATTGGGAGAGTTAATTCACACTAAATAATGCCAGGCGTAGATGGAGCCGCTATGACAATGAAGAGTATTGATTTAAGGTTCAACTTGAATATGGTCCTAATATTGAATGTTTACTGTAAATCAGAGTTGTTACTGAGTGTGTGAGTATGGCAGGCAGTTAAACACATGCTTCTGTACCATCTGCCCTCAGAACCAATCACTCATCAGCTACGGTCGGCCCAAAGGAGACGGAGAGGTGCGAATCGTCTCCAGCTTTGACAAGAGGAAGCAGGACAGGTAGCTCATGCTCAAGTTACCGGAAACGGTCATGTCTTTGCTGATGGGCTTTGCACTCAAAACGCACATCTAGAATGCACTCAGTAGTGTGCAGACATCTGCGATCAATGCTCGTTTTATAGACCTTTTGTTTTAGAAGCTGACCGGGCCCCCACCTAGTGGACAAACACATTTAATTGGTTTTAATACAAATAATAGATATGCAAACATAACTTGCACGTACATTTAAACATTTTCTTGTAACCATGGGTAATATTTTCATTCGCCAGAAATCCAGTACAGTTTAGTAGACTACCACACATTTACTCTTATAAAAACCATGTGTTGAATCTGCATCTCCACAGAGTGTAGAACATGTATTTTAGAAAGTTCTTATACAGGAATAAGAGACAACATTCCTGCAAATGCAAATTAAGAAATCAAATTATCTGGTCACTTGACCTATACCATTTGTGTTTCCACCTGGTATTCTCATCAACCCAAGAGATTTTACTGTGACAACAGATGTAGAAAGATTATTTGAATATATCTAAAGCTAATTAATATTTCCATTTTACAAAACATACATATTAATTACTTATAGAAAATAAAGCATAATTAAATAATTATTTAGACCAACAAAACAACTTGGTTTGCAGTATTAATAATGAATGTCTTAATTACTGTATGCTACGTCAATGGTTGTAAGCCATGTCTAGTCACTGAGATTTAGGGCCTACTGTAGTTCATAATCCGCTGATTTGAACTATAATGGGCCGACAGTACATCCCCCTCAGTAGAGTAAACATTGATAATGCTGCATCTTTGCAACTAGGAAGTGCAAAAACAACAACACCCTTTTCAGGGATAAATGCTTATTGCACAAAGGTCGAAATCATCTCGCGGCCCCTCGGGTGAATGAATCCCCTCGGTGTGAAAGCCTTGGCTCGAATAAATGACACTGACTCAGTCACTATCGATGGGATGTTTTGAGACCCTTTCTCCTGCCCCCTTCCCCCGCTTCAGGTACATCTTTTTGTTTGACATGGCTGTGATTGTTTGCAAGAGGAAAGGCGACAACTATGAGATGAGAGACACACTTGATCTCAGCGTATTCAAATTCACAAACAACCCCACCACCGACAAAGAAGGTAAAAAGGTCAGTGGGCTGTGGGAACACGGCATTCAGCGCACGGCACACGCTACACACTACACCAAAGGCTTTGCTAACTCTTTGCTAACCGTAATACAGTGGGTGTGGGTCTCACATAAGGAAACACGTCCCTCGTTAACACCATCTGAATAATCGCCCATTTTCTCCATGTGTCATTACATAGCGTGCTGCAATTAATCTCATTGACAGTCTGAATAGTTTTGGACGCAATTGAGCTCATGTTGATGAACCAAACTTGAGCGTGGATAACAGGAAGCATTTCTGAACGATCAGTTTCTTTTCATTATCGCGTAGCTGGGTCAGTGTTCACCACCGCTGTTCTTGGAAGGTCTTTACGCTGCACTGCACTGTACGCGCGTACGCATACACTACTTCTTGGCCCACGGGAATTCTCCTGGACGGCACCACGGCGGATCAACTTGTTGATGTCTTGTTGATGTATGCCCACAGATGGTGTCTTCTTTCCCTACTGCTGATTGCTAATGTGAGACTGACTGCTTGCCAGGGTGGGATGGCTTTGTGGATTTTATCAAAGGGACTCCATTATCTGGCGTGGAATTCATTGTTTGCAATTGTGGTTTCTGTTTTCTTTTTTGTGCGTGCGTGTGTGTGTGTGCGTGTACATACACCTGTGTACAATTGCGTGGTCACGCACAAGCGTTTGTGCGCGGGAGTGTGTGTCCTGACTCATGTTCTTGTACAGAGCACCTTGATAACATAATTAGAGAATTAACGATCTTGTCGTGAACCGCTAAGGTGTGAGGCTGCTAATCTGAGCCCGTTTGCACCCATCATTGCCCTCTGTTATCTGTTACCCACCTGTCTACGGATAGGAGCCCCATATATCATGTCTTAGCATGGGAACAGCCCCAGACACACACACACACAACCAGGACAGAGATGCTAAGAGGGATGCTAATATCGAGTGATGGATGTGTGCGGTCCTCCAAGGCTGTTTATGGCTATAGATCATTTTGTACTAAATGAAACTTCAGTGTGTATATGTGGCGCTGTGCAGCGCCCACTTGGTCATCAATGATTTAGTACCCGGGGTCGTGCAGAGCAGCCTAGAAGCTGACCGGGCACGGGGAACATTATGTCACTCACCTGTTTAAGATATGATACACAGACACAGGCCTGGCACAACGGTAACCAGGTTACGGGAGAAAGAAACATGGTTGCTTACTACAAAGAGGGCCTGGGATAGAATCACAGTGCAGTATGTCTGGGGAGCGTTGCGTATGAGTAATAGGCAAAGGCACAGTAATGAAACACTATCGCATGTTAAACCGCGTCCGTGGTTTGTGCATTCATATTTTTAGCTGCACGTTCTGCATAAACAGTCTTAACAAACGAGATTAAACTCAAATGCAAATTGATGATTAGATTAGAGTTTATAGGATTACACCTAATGATTGTTTTAAAGCATCTGCCGTAATGAAAGCATGCATTCATTTTGATAAGCATAATTACTATAGGACTGGACAGATATATCATTATTCTACATTATTCACACATTCATCGCCCACCCCATCCCCTAGATATGACACCACACCAACTGTGTTTATGCTACACTGTATGTCCGTGTCTGAGTCCATTTTCAATAACGCCTTCGTCTTAATTCCACAGTGGTGCTATGGGTTTTATTTGACACACCAACAAGGACAAATTGGCTTTGAGCTCTTCTTCAAAACCAGAGAGCTGAAGAAGAAATGGCTGGACCAGTTTGAGATGGCCATGTATGTACAATGACACTCACGTCCACTTTTACACTGTATGTCACACGCGGTCAACTCTTTCTCTATGGTCGTATTCGGATGTGAAATAAATACTGGCCTATTCTGAATAATAGTGGGAATTTGTATTTTGTAGGCATGTAGTAGTATATGGTATCAGCACAAAGTGTCTGTGTGTCTACCGTTTTAATGTCTGTTTGTGTGTTTATCTGTTTGTGTTTTTCCAAGACCGAGAGACGTGTTGACTTTCATGTGCAATGTTTGTTCAGGTCTGAACAGTAATCAAACACGCGCACACACACACACACACACACACACACACACACACACACACTGACAACAGGGAGATAACACATGCACACACATGCTCGTTCACTCGTGCAAGTGATTCCAATACAGCAAAACCAGATGGAATAATTTCTCCGTCCTTTCAATTTTGTATGTCTCAGCTGTTTATCAAATCAGCTTTTTGGAGATGCACTTTATCTATTATTATTTCAGTAACAGACGACTGTCATTTTCTTCAGAATAAAAGTCCTAAAACCAGAATAGCACGCTTTAAAACCACAAACCAAAAAAGCAATTGAAAACATTGCAACACAATAACCCTCATAATAAACATCATTATAAGATCTTAGGCGGAACATGTAGAAGCTCTGCATTAGAGTGCAGTTAGTCTTCTATGAACGTGTTCAATAAATACGTTTATGCTTTATTGCTGCAGAAGAGTCAGAAGCTCCAAGCTGTCTGACACAATGTGTTGGCTATGTTTATGCTTTCAATGAATACTACATTCAGCAGGCACTTCAAACCTATTCAAACGGCACCTCCGTGATTCTAAAAGTACTTTTCTGGCTTTCTAAAAGAAATCGTACTTTGTAGAATTGATACCAGAAGGGGTTTACTCAGACATCAAAATAGCTGCAAAATGGAAGGGAATAATGCTAGCCAAAGTAGAATAGACGTGTTCATAAACCACAGGAGAATTGTGTAGGTCTTTCACTCTGCCTTCATCTAAATGTTATATATATTGTGTCTCTGCTTCTTCCGTTTAAGTACAAGCAGAAAAAGGTTTAATTTTAGGTGTTTTCATTCAGTTTCCGCCGAGTTCATTTCATCCTGCTGAAGAGTGGGTTGCTTTTTTTTGTGTGCAAATATCAAATAAATAATTTATTTTTTATGCCATGAAAGGCTCCCTTTCTCCAAAGTATAAAGAAATGACTAACAGTTAGTGCTCTCATTATAGTGGGATTTGCCATTTTGATTTGTTTCTTTAACTGAGGGAAATGAAAGAGAATTAAACCTAACCTTGGCTCTACAGGCACACACATTCACACACGCAGACGCACGCAGACGCACGCAGACGCACGCAGACGCACGCAGACGCACGCACACACAGAGACACAGAGAGACACATACTGTACCTGTTCATTCCCCCAGCTCTGCTTAACCACTTAATCAGTCTCTTACTAAGTCTCTATTTTTATCATTCTCTCGCTCTCTCTCTCCCTCTGTTCTGTCTCTCTCTCTCTCTCTCTCTCTCTCTCTACTCAGATCAAACATACGGCCAGAGAATGCTAGCAACAACTCACACCAATTTAAGATGCACACCTTTCAAAGAATCACCTCGTGTAGTTTCTGCCACCTGTTGCTAAGGTAAGAGCCAGGCTGTGGATCACTCCTATTTCCCTAGCAACTGTCTAACTATAATGGTATTGGCTGTAGTTTTGTCAAATGGTACCATTTTTGTTTAGCTTGTTTTCACTCTACTGTAGATTGCCTACATTAATCTATCACATTTTTATAAATTGTTCTGATACAATCATTTCATTATAATTGCTTTAACGTCTGCACTGAAGTCCTCACTCTAGCAGGGCAGATGTGGGCGGTTGTCCTAATGTAGCTCTTTGTGTTGATTGAAAATGACTTGGTAGCATTTTTAGTGGTATCCCTCCCCCCCTCCACACACACACACACCTTTGTCATATATGTTTTTATTGTCTATAGGGGTTCCTTTAACCAGGGCTACCTCTGTCACAAATGTGGTCTGGGGGCGCATAAGGAATGTCTGGGTCGATTCGAACTCTGTGGAAGAACAGGTAAAATGAAAGACTAATATTGCATTCTCACTCTCATGTTTCCATTACAATCACACTGAGGCAGGTTCATAACAATTGTGTCGCTTTGCCAGTAAAGTTTTCAGTTTTGATATGAAGAAAATCATAATGTTCTGGAACATCTCCCATCTGTTCTATCACGGCAAAAAGTCTATTATGTCCTTTGTTACTCAGCACTCAGTGTTCCACAACCTTGTGCTGAACCTTAGTTGTGTGTCAGCGATCTGACACTAGTGCAGCCACATTACCCCATCTGACTGGAGGCAGACAGCTAAAGGCAAGCCCGTGTGACAAGCCTCCTTAGCCAAAGTGCCGCGGCCCTTTTTGCATTCAGTGGCGTGATGCGGGCTAACGGAGGTTGACAGCTCAGGTTGCATGGTAGGGTTGCCACCGTGCGCTGACAGTGTCCTCTCTCTCTCTCTCTCTCTCTCTCTCTCTCTCTCTCTCTCTCTCTCTCTCTCTGTGTGTGTGTGTCTGGCCTACCCCATCACAGACTCTGCTGCGCCAAAGCCCCAGGTAAGAGCTGCACCCATGCTTGTTTCTGACCTAAAGAGCACAGCTGCTGCTATTAGCATTAGCCTCACATAGCAGCTCCGACAAACACACACCAGCTTAGAATAAGGACAAGCTTAACATGCAGTTTAGGAAATAGTTTTGTTTTAAAGGAAGCATGATTTTCTTTTCCGTACCTTCAATATATTACAGTTATTAAATAGATAATTATTAACTGTGTTTTCCCAAAATGGATTCAAACTATTTTGAAATCAACTCCTGCACTTGTGAGTGACCTGACACATGTCGTTCCTGTGGTCAAATCATACTGCAGTGTGACCTGTACTATTCTCACCGTCTCTTAAGTGTTTCATCATTTGTTTCCCCTCCGTTTCTAGAGGAGCAGTGTGGCGCGAAGGCCTCCAGACCTAGGTCAGTGTGACTTTACAGTACCTCACCTTTTTGGGCAGCCCTTTCAAGGCATGGCCTGTCCCTTTGAAACGCTGCTTACTTAGATCGTAGCCTCTATCAAAGCAGTCTGGAGGAGAAATGTGAAATTGGAGGCCATGCTTGAGATTTAGTGTAGATATAGGATTAAAACCGTTTCTCTGAAGTGTTATTATTCCCACATGAGTATATGTTTCTGTTTTTGTTCTTCACACAACATATCTACAAAAACACTGACATCCATCCTTCTGCTCAGACACACAGTTACCTATACTCTAAATAGAATGTACACATTCGTTTCAACAAGCGCGCTTGAACGAGAAATAACCGACTCGCAAGAAGCAGTGGAGAGATTTCCTCGATATGAATCGGAGCGGGTGGAATCATTATGAGAAACCACCGCGGGGAGAAAGGTGGCCCCAAGGCCGACCTCGATGAATCAATTCCCATCTCGGGCTTTATGAGACGGACAGTTGTGCTTATTGTTCTTCTTATTAGAGCCGCGGATGGGCAATACTCCGGCGCTCTGAGGTCAGCGTCTGCTCTTGTTTCCCAGGGGCTTCTTGGCTGAATGCAGCTGGAAGGTAGTTGTGTCTCAGGGGTACACAGACTGTGAGTCTAGAGAGAATAAGTGCCTGTTTGCGCTCACTTGACAGCGGCACTCGGTCTCGGGGCTGTAAGCACGGATGCGTTTGGCTGTGTCGCGCCGCCATTTTCACAGGAGATATTGCAGCTGCGCTTTGCACGAGCGGCAATTATTGTCCTTAAATGTCATGCGGCTATTTGAAGGAGGGTGTAATGTTGGATGTCTTGTAACTTGTAACGCACAATGCAATACAGCAAATGTTTATTGATACACAATAGGAATATACAGTACAAAGCAAATACCACTGAATACCTTTTTAGCATGCCTGGCTGCTGTGGGTACTGCCCCCCAAATTCTATCTCTGCGTGTCAAAACGACTAGAGAAAATACTGGCTTCCATTATCTTACATTACAAGCGTGCCACAGCTGTTTGGATTCCATCATTGAGCTCAATGCTTTTCCCAGTGAAATCAGAGCAGTGATCTGGCAGCTGAGCAGCAAAACGCTGTGCGATTGGCTCAGCTCGATTCCAATCTCCGCCCCGCAATATCGCGTCTCGGTTACATACACACCGACAAGTGATGAATGGTTCGTCTGCCGTCTATTCACAGTGACTCTGAGCCCTCCGCGTTTGCGCTCACAGTATTGGCAAAACACTACATGCGTCTTCTGTTTATCAGTCTGTCGAGTGCGTAACGCGCAGGTGTGTATGTGTGTGTGTCCTGTCTGTCAGGCCTACCCAGGATGCTGGTGGTCAGAGACTACTGTGGTGTGCCCTGTCCCCACGGCGGCTCTCCGCTGAGCGTTCAGACGGGCGACGTCATCGAGCTGATGTCAGCCGACCCGCACAGCTCGTGGTGGCAGGTGTGTCTGGCGTTTTGCTTTGGGGCCGCGCGCTCTGCCTCGTTTCAGCTCTCCGGCAATCTGGCCCTGATTTTCTTTTGTTTATATATTTATTCCTTTTATTTCTTATTTTAATTATTTATTTAAAAAAAATATATATATATTTTTATGAGATCACATCACATAGATCAGTGTCCCTTCTGTTCCTTCCCATTATCTCTTTCACTTCCTCACTTAAAATGTGTGTGTGCGTGCGTGCGTGTGTGTGTGTGTGTGTGTGTGTGTGTGTGTGCGTGCATGTGTGTCTAGCCTCCTCCTAGTGTGATTTGAATGTTGGTTACAATATAGTTCATTTGTATTTATTTATATATATTAATTTGTACATGTAAATGCACAATATACATGTGCCATTATGTGACCTCCTTCCCTTCTCCTCCAATATCATCTGATAACAAAATCAAGTTTTTTTTTTGGGGGGGGGGGGGTGGGT
>JAODTR010079886.1:0-14885 GCA_025399935.1 Amblyopsis rosae | reverse complement strand
GGGCTTCCTCCGGGCAGGGTAACCTCTCCTCTTGATTGATTTTTCATAGGGGTCTTCTGAACCATTCTTTGTCTGGCCCCTCCCCTGAGACCACTTTGCCTTGGGCGACCCTACCAGGAGCACAAGGCTCCAGACAACACAGCTCTCAGGATCATAGGGACACACAAACCTCTCCACGACGATAAGGTGATGGTTCCCAGAGAGGACCTCCAAAACATTGAAACACAATAATGTGTGATTCTGGAAGACAAATTATACTTTAATACCGGTCACATTTAGAATGTACTGTATACAGTAATTATGATTCATGAGTGAATTTATATATTAATTAATAAATATAGGTATACGTTTATAAATATGTATTTGTGCCACAGGCTACACCCAAAGGCACCTACGTACATGTAGCAGACCCTACAATAAATCTGGATGGTTTGGGATTTCTATTCTTGTACAGGTAGATAGAGGTACACCATGGTGTCATTATGGGTACACCACAAATTGTGACCTGTTGGTCACTTGGTCACCTTAACTGTCTGGATGTTCCATCATTAACACTTTATCAGGTTTCATTGCCTCTACCCTTCTTCCATATGTTATATAAGTATGTTTCTGAGGGGGGGGAGAAACAGACAGATTTGGTTCACTAAATACTGCAACCAAACGGATTATTTAACCCCAAAATTAAAGAGCTTAGCTACAGCAAATATATAATGCCTTTAGTTCAATGAAACAAACCTCTGGTAAGATTTTGAATCGGCCTTTTGGAAAATAATTGGTGCGTTTTTAAAATGGGCGTTTGTGGCGTGTGTGTTTCGGGGCTTAACGGGCCCGTAGAGCAAACTGGTTGCATAAGAGGTTTACAGCATAACTACTTGGATCGAACACAACGTCAGCCTCCAGGGCATGGCTGCAGTGTGTGTGTGCGTGCACAAGCGTGTGTGTGTGTGTGTTTCTGGGAATTTCTGTAGACAAAAGTCTAAACAAAAGTCAGTGTTTGTGCATTATGTATATGCACGTGTGTTATTCACGAAATGTATGTTGTACTGCATGTTGATGTGTTTGTGCTCCTGTGTTTACACGTATGTGTGTGTAGGTGCGTGTGCGCTGTGTACCTGACAGCACGGTGAAAACAGCAGCGAAGGCGTTGAGTTTAAGGCCATCGATGACGTTGCTGGAGTGAAAGAGCTCCAGACACATCAGGCTGAACCCAACCAGCAACAACAGGATGTAGAGCACCTCTGACACCACAGACAGCCACAGCACCCCTGCACGCAAGCGCGCGCACACACACACACACACACACACACACACACACACACACACACTGTTATCTGCCTGGAGATGAAAATACATTTACGCCTGGCAGACAAACAAAGGAAGAGGATAATAGCAGTATGAACAGAAAACAATCTACAGTGAGAGACGAGACAGAATGATGAGCAATGTAAACAGCTGAGACCAACTTCTCATATTTTTCTCTTATCTAATTTCCCAGCAGTCAGTGCAACTGACTCCAGGGGTCTGAATGTCTGCAGGGGGGCTTCAAAACGCAGCGTATCAACATCAGAAATCCCACTCGTTCCATGTGCTTGTCTTATTATGAATATGAAGTGCACAAATGGAATGAGCTGGTGAATAAAACAAGGGGCTCAGTGCAAAGATGTGTCTAGACAGAGCAGTGTTATATTCCTTGAATCCCACTCTTAACTGATGTGTGTCTCTTTCTTTGTTAAGGTATATTTTAGTAACAAAATAGCCCAATAACAATCTCTACTCTATCAAAATGTAGAACTTCAAAGTACATTAATGTACTACAGTAATAACTGTTTCACTATGGAGATACTCTACAGATATACAACACTTTTTAACTATAAACATGTTAACGTGTCTATTTCATTGGTTTTCATCTGTTAATGTTACCAGCAGCACATTGGTAGAACATGAGGCCAGGCTTGGGGATTTAAACAGACAGTATTTAATAGGTCTTTTGTTTGATATGCGTTGTCAACTGTTTACATCAGAGAGAATATAACTTAACAGATGGAACTTGCACATTCGATTTTTGAAAGGGACCAAAAGCGAAAGTATCAATCTGGCTATAATTCTAAACTCTTTGGTTTACATGCGCGATGTTTGAGCAATGGAGGACGTAGGCAAAACTGTGTTGGTTTTAACCTTGCTAACGGGACTTTTTCCATGTTGACATACAGTTACTATTCATTAGTATCCAACTATAATGACGAGCAGAGGTTCAGAGTGCATATGGAGGTCACTGACACAACATTTCAGAACCAGTAGTCAGGATTCTGATTGGTCAAAACGGCTTTAAACGTTAGGATTATATCGCCGGCTGAAGTGTATATATTTTTTTTTTACTAATTAGAAATACCCCCGTTTTAAACTGTAGCAGTGTTCGTGTGGACATAGGACTACAAGTGATGGTGTCTGATTGTGTCTATAATGGACAATAAGGAACCATAGGTGTCAATTTTGTATAGCAGCTGCCATACCTTGGGATCAGCTTTATAAAAAAAAATACATAGATTTCCACTTATATCACCATAGAATTGATGATTTTTGCTTTACAAAAGTTATATAGGTCTTAGCCTATATGTAGCTGATCGCATATGTGTAGGAAACGCGGCCGGCGGGTAGACCGCAGGGAAAAAATAAAAGATCTTATTTTGAAAGCGTGATTTAAGCGTTAACTGGGCGCTACTGGGCAAACACGCCACCGTCAGATCAAGGCTGCCTTCCTTCTAGTCAGAATGTCTGGTTGGTAGAACAAGGTTATTGCACGAGCTTTGAACTTGAGGCCATTAACGAGTAGGTGTTGGAGGAGGTAGTATAACTTTTAGTCTCATTGTAAATGGCTTGCGTATGTCTCGTTTTAGCTGGAGGTAGCCTTAACGTTAGAATACTCAGAATATCTGTCTATTTCCGTTATAAAATATTTTGAATAATTGTATAACTGGGCCATATGTCTATATTGTTTAGTGGGGGAATGTAAAAAGAACATTTCCATTTTAAATTCATGAAGCATCATATTTGGAAATAATTTTATAAAGCTTGTCACAGCTCCTTTGAACTGTGACTAGTCCTTATGTAATTTCTCTGACTATCATACCACCCCATAACTTGATGAACGTGCATAATTATTCACCAGAATGCAGAAAATTAAGTGTTTGATGCTAAAAATGTCCTGGGGAGTTCCCTTAAATCCCCCCCCCCCCAACTTGCCTTACCTTAGCTTTTGATGAAACAACGCCCCTGCAAGTAACTATGGGTGTCTATAGGTCATCAACGTCTGCAGGCTTTTGCAGTTTTAAAACGAGCCATTGATTAGAATCAGGTGTGTTCCAGCAGGGGGACATCAATGCAGGACAGTTGGCCTCTGATACCAAAGTTGAGGAACACTGTCATCTGGTACTATAGTATAAGGGACAATCGAGCCTATAAGCCAGAGGGTTATATGCTGCTTGTGAAAAGGGTTGTTGTCTGTAACTAAGGGCAACCGTCCGTGATAGTAGCCTATGCACCTGGCTGTAGAGTATTTGGCACAGCAAAGAGACAGGCACAGCACTCTTCCTACAATACATTTGCTGGCCTTACTATTTCTTGTGTTTTAGTATGTCCATTATTGTGTATTTCTGAAAATACAGGACAAATCAAGTCCCGTATTGATAGAAAAGAGTCAGCCAACATGGGACTTCAAATACAGGGCGAATGCGTATTTTACGGGACAGGCGGCAGCCCTGGTCTGTGCTCCAGCTCAGTCTGAGGAACAGGTGCAGGAGTTCAGGATGCAGAAGAGACGTCTAATATGGTCATACCTCTCTCTGATGCTGGAGCCAGGTCAATGAAACTCCTGCACTTCTCCCCTGGGACAGGAGAGAGGAAGACAAGATGGGAGGGGTCGGGTGAGGAGGAGAGGAGAGGACAACGTCAGTGACATCTGTAATAAATCAGACCGCCACCACCACATAATCAGCAGCATAGCTGTGTCTAGGTGCATGTGTGTTTACATGTTTGTTACGCATCTCTCCACAGTATATGACCATGGTTTGGTCATGGGGAGCAGTGATGAGAACAAAACATTGATCCCCATAAAGTGGATAAAACACGGGGTCTGGGTACATAATGAGATTATGTAGTAACTGTTATCTCTTCAAACCTGTTTGTTTATGCATGCTTGGCATGTTTAGAGCTTAACCAGCATATTAAACAGGGTCTGGATTAATCTTGAGATGGTTTGAGGACTACTAAACTACTAGCACACACACACACACACACACACACTACATTGTCTCTGACACAAGAATGTATTAATGTTATTTAAACAGTTGTCTTTTTATTTCTTAGTTTCTTAAGAATTATTGTCGAGAAATGCAGCAATAACCACAATGTATGCATAATGTACACTGTATAACGGTAACTACACATCTGTAAATCTAGCAGAATGTGGCGCTGTGAAAGTCATGCCATCCTACTAGAAAAAAAGACCAATATGGTGTTAATTCACTCTGAAAATCATTTAGTGCTCAATCTGAAACAATTACCTATGTCCTCTACAGTGTCCTCTACAGATCCTACTATTTGTCAACTCAAGACAGGGCTAATATGTTCATTTAAAGGCTGGTTCATGCTACGCTCCGTGAAAAAGTTGATTAGACAGCAGATGAGGTCCTGCGACTGATGGTGTCTGCCTCTCTAAAAGAGGAAAGACAAGGACAAATGACCGTGCTAGAGAGACAGGAGTGACAGTTAATGCATTGGACGGGATCAATTCCTCAACCACATATACAACATTATTATATAAAGTATAGTTTAACAATCAAACAGCCTCACAAATATATTACATTTTTATTAAAGATAAAGCAAAAAAAACAACCACCCATTATACAGGAGCTGAAACAAAACAGTGATCATTGACTGCCTCAGTCTAACTCTAATATGAAGAGAAGATGATATTATGAGCAGAAAGATTTCAGTAGATTTAATTCAAATCCAAGGCATGATTGGATAAACCATACGCATGTATACTTTTCATGTAGTGTCTGTGTTATGTCTTTCCTACCCCCTTTGAATATCCAGTTATTTGTGTTATTTTTTATAGTAATTCATCTTGAGGTTTGGTGAACCCTGATCAATGCCTGGGAAACAGTTCAATATCAACCCACTCTCCTATATTCTCCGATCAGATCCACATCCAGGGGACCTGCTGGATCTGCTTCATCCACAGGATAAAGCTGAGAGCCAAACCATTTGCAATGTTTACATAAAATTTTACATACAGAACACACACATCTTTGTGTGTGCACTCAACAAATATTTTGCATCTCTCTCTCTCTATCTCTGACAGATGGGGGACTGCCATACTTGGAGTCTCCCATCACCACAGGAGAAAATGTTAACTTAAACTCTTGTTTACTGTAAACATTGCGGGAAAGGAAACATTTCAGTGCCTGCTGTTACTGTATTCGTTTACAGTAACTAGAACAAATAGATATGTAACATAAAATACTGACAGTACTGCCTGTGTTAGACACATGGCTGCCAATGAAAACATGTACTATTCAAAAACAACTGCCGCGTACAAACACGTTATGTAATTATGACGTTTACGCATTGATAAAGTACTTGGGCGCAACTTGAGGGAACAACTGTCTAACCTGCTTCGTGGATGTTCTCTTCGCAGGAGTACCAAATACCCGTGTGGAAGCGCCGGAACAGGAAGCGGTCATCACCGGTCTCCCAGCTATAGTGGACCTTGTTCTGGTCGGTTTCATTTAAGCCGTAGTCGATGCAGTTGTGCCGTCGCTGCTTGTTGCAGTTGGGCTTGGGAATGCGCTGTGTGCCCTCACACCAATACGTGGTGATGAAGGCGGTGCTGGAGAAAAGCAGAGCCATCAGGTTCAGACCCACGGAAAGCAACGCGCGACACTTGCGCGTCGTCTTCATCGTGCGATCGTTAAGATCGTCCTCGAACACCGCGAAAGGTTCATGAAAGCCTGTGGCATCGCGGGAGCGCTGTCATTGTCCACAGGTCCAGGCGCACAGAAACACCCGCGCCTGACGTCTTGTCGTCTGGTTTGGTGCGGAATGACTGAACGCGCAGGTTGACGGGACTCTCCAAGGTGAGGACACCAACGTCAAACTGCCGTCTGTCATCTACGTCACGTCACATAAAGTAGACACCATTTTCTGAATATGAGATGACCACTGGTCGGGTCCTACTAAAGCAGAGACGGAATAGACAGACCCATCAGCTATCCAATCTCCATCTCTAAACCCCATGTATTTAACATTAAGGGATTCTGCCAAATGGACAAAAGTCCATTGAGTAAGTAAGAGAATAATCATAACATTTTGTTAACTAAACAATTCAAACTTTTTTGCTAAAGTGCCTCTATATGACATTATCTACCACTAGATGTCGCACTAAGCACCAGCATTCAAAGCAAATGCTTCAGCCCCCCACCCTCACAAAGAGGGAATCAATAATTCTCTGCTCAGAATGCAATTACACCACTATAACTTTATAATTTAAATGATTAACTTTTAAATATTTAAACAGGATCAAAATAGGATTTAAATGTTGACTTTGTAGCTTCAATGCCTCAGTAGGCTACAGCATCCTTGGTTTGCTTTAGCTGCTACTTTTGATCTGCCATTCACTTATGTCCAAAACATACTTCTTACCGTGTGCAAATCTGGCATCCTACTTTTAGGCTATGTAGTCTTAATGTTACAGGAGGGAGAACAAATGCATTTTCTGTCATCTCCATTCATTCCTACCTACCTGTATGGGAACATTTACAACGGATTGTCCTCAGTAATTCCAAAGTGGTTCCAGAATGTGAACTCTGGACCAACATTTTCGCACTGGTTGGCAATGGCTCAGAAACCGTAGGAGGACATTTATAAAAATTAGGGAAGTTTATTCATGTGAAACATAATTGGTGTGCTTGCCAAAGCAATCACACTAAAACGCTACACACCTGCAGCCCCTATTTCATAGAGGTGAATTACTTATATGAAACCCGACTTAGATTTTGTTGCTACTAAAATAGAGTCATCAATAACTTTTTCTATCAGACTTTTGGAACTCATTTTAATTTTGTAAACACACAGAAATCCATGCTATGTGGTGTTGACTAGATTTCCCATTGGATATATGGGGCCATCTGTGGGGATGCCTGAGCTTTGTTTGCTGTCTGAATGAAATCCTGACAGCTGCCACTAGATCACAACGTTTACGCTAACACAAACTGCGACAACACACCCGCTTTGAAGCGCACGATTCCCAATGCAGGTGGACCAGAATGCACACAAGAAAACTCACACACGGTGAAAGCAGCCACTTTACATGCACAGTCTTTATGAGCAGGCTAAGATGATGGCTTTCACAAAGTCTGAGTTGAAACCTTAGTCTCTCCCATCTGTAATCACAATGCACTATGCAATAGCACATTTGTTTTCTGCCCATTATTGTACTATGGTGATATTCTGTCTGGCCCTGTTGCATATTTACAAAGTATGCTGGTATGCTGGACACTGTGCATCATAACCTGGCCTGCACTGTAATGGCCATATGGAGAGATGGGCATAAAGCTTGCCAGATCTAATGAGCTACATAATATGAACCTGAGGAAACATGTCAAAGTGAGTTTGAAATGATGTCTCATGTCTGTAACGGTGGAATGTATCTGTCAGATGGACAGACAGGTGGAGTCAACGCGTCGCTAACACACTGCTGATGAAAGGTGCGAGGTCACTGTTATGCCTGTCACTTTGACTGAAATGCTCTCTCTCACTCTTACACGCACAGACGCATGCACATTCCAGACTGTTAGCGGCATGCAGTCAGCTGCCTCCATGCACATCCACAAATGATTTTAAACACACTGCACAAGTCAGTCTTGATTGAATTCAGTGTCGGGTTCATTCTCTGCCTTTTACTCCAGTTTAGAGGGAGGGAGGGCCCCAGGGCTTTTTAATCTAAATTAATTGTCACTAAAGACAAGTATGTAGTGTAGTGATTTTGTGTGGTTATGTTTTGAGATCATACTATAGCCTAGGGCTTTGAACTAAATGCGGTACTTCTTTTTGGGGGCTATAGGTCAAAAAGTACCCAGCGCCTCTCTGCTTTGTATTCAGATGTAAATATACGGGACAGCCAGACAGGCGGATAACATTCAAGAGATGGTGAAAACTGCTTGGGCCATATGCTGAAATAACACACAAATGTATGAAATGTATACGTATCATGTATGGAGGGATTGGATGTATGGACAATTTTTTGGATAGATGAGGGCCACTCCTCTAGAAATTACCACTCAAACATAGATGTTTCCAGCAGAAATAACAGGAGAATCCACACTCAGCAGATTCCCGTTGGTTGTTTTTCCAATTAAGGGTGTTTGTGGAAGGGAAGTTGTTTATTTTGGATGGCAAATGATATGCAAATTTCATTTAGGCAGACTGCTGACAGTGGCAAGTGGCACACTATGTTTTAACCATCAGCCAGCTTGACTAGGCTGCAAGTGACTGTCAATGACATATAACAAACAGCTGCTTTTTTAGTGCCTGTATCCTATGCAAACTGCATGCTGTGTTCTTTGATGTATATTCACCGCATATGACATACGCAGCGTCAAGACAGCTAAATCTACCATGCAAGGCCTGAAACAGTCAATTTACCCCAAAGCAATTTGCTGCAGAAATACAGTTGTGGCCTCAGATGTATGTACCTGGGAATTAATGTAATAATGTAATATAACCAAAATACCCATTAACGCCCCCAGAGTGAAATACTGTAATGGGCAATGTTATGGTGAACCTCCCTATTGACTTGCATGGAACACTGGGCCGTACTGGTCTGCATAAAGGGTGAAAATTCCTACCTGCATAGCTGTGCCCGACTATTGCTCTCAACTAAAAACATTTAGCAGAGATTATAGTCTGTAAACCCTGTTCAGTGTTTCACAGCCACCCTGCTGGCGACCCAATCAAGTGTGATGACATTGAAGTCAAGCGTGTTTCTAAATGGTGATAGAGCTGGATGAGGCGATCAAAACATTTGTAGCAACACCGATTGGTTAAATGCTGGTTAAATGCTGTCCAATAGTTTAAGAATTAACCAGAGGTCTAGGCCCAGGAGGCAACAACTGTTACCACCCATGTAACGTGTCTAGACCATATTTACAAAAGTTAATGTGGTCTGGTTACACAAGGCTAGAAAATTACCCCCACCCTTCTAAAAATCAAACTGTCGAATCCTCTGTTATTACAGTCTCAGGTTGGACTTTTCTACTGAAAGTGCTGAGAGCGCAGTAGGATTTGGATTGAAAATAGGTGCTCTCTGCACTAAAAAAGGGTTTGGTGGACAGACAAATAGTACTGGCTACTGTTAAACGTGTGATTGTTGGTGAAAGGATTTTAATTGAAAATTTCACAGTTCTTGATGTCAATGTGTGTGTCTTATGTTGTGGATAAGGGTCATGAGGCTATGACACTGATTGGCTCGCAGAGCCAGTCTTCACTTGTGTAATGTCTGGGACACAGTGCTGGCAAAACACTAGATCAAGACCTGCCTACTTGACAGGAGAGGCATTTTGATTGACATACACAACTACAGAACTCAGACCAAACTAGACTATAACCGTACAGCCTACTGAGGAACAACATGGAAAACTCAACAGCATGAGTCTGTGTCTTGTAAAAAACTGTAAATAAGTATAAATTATTGCTTAAAATAAATCTAAAGACTGAAATGAAAAAGTACAGCCCTACAATAGGGTCGTACCAGAATTCCGTTAACAGTGTTGTAAGTGACAATGCTAACAGCCAATGGAAATCTAACACTTCCCAAGTGCTGAAATGCTTACAGGGCCATATGTATCAGATGCTCAGCATTAGCCGCCTATGTGTCGTAGTGCTAATGAACGGATGAATCAACTATAACCCTGACAGCATGGCCACTCTAAAGAGAATGAGATCAACTGGGATAAGAGATAGATGAGAGCGTGAGAGAGAAATGTCTTTAAAAACAGTACGTCAGCTTTTACAAGCTAATTTTAAGATAAATTCAAATTCACCAAATATCTCATCACATTTTGCTAATTTATTGTTCTCTGTGCGCATTGAAAAAAGTATATGATACTTCTACACAGCCCTAGCTCTGTAAATAGGAACATAAACAAAGTGGTAAACTCTGCTCACATCGACAAAACTACGCTTTGCTTGACAGTGTTTCAATGTGAGGCGGTGCTGTGGAGGGATATCGTTTTGATTCGAGCTTGAAGTTAGCAAGCGTTCTCGAGAATACCTAACCCTGCCTTTAGTATTCTGCTGAGATACTATTACTCAGCTGAAGGACGCTAAAAGTTGCATCGGTCAGCTTTATGTGTGTGTATTTATTTCTGTCTACTTTTCCACCTGTATCTTATACATGAATATCTTCTATCACACAGAACTTTATCATTTGAAAATAAAAAGTGGTGATTTTCACCGGCGGGCAGCTCTCATGTCGCCCATGTCTGTGGGTTACAGGGGTTACAACCTCAGGCTGGTGCTGAGCCTCACCCAGGGGCCCACAAACAGGGCCAGCCACTGTCATGGTGCCGGGCTGCTCCAACTTGCTTCCATCCAGAGCGACTCCAGGATTTTGGCATGCTTACCCATGTGGTGGCCACTGTATATCCCACATGTACAATAAACAAAATATATTGTACAATAGGAGGAACTATTAGGCACTTGCATTAAATTAATGTTCCCTCCTTGTGGCGGGTGTCAATGACAAATCAGCAGTCTTCCACATAATTGTGTGAAGCCTACTGAACTGGATTGAGAGACCATTTAAAGGCTCAGGAAACCAGGTGTTTTGAGTTAATTATCTGATTGGAGTGTGACACCTTGAGTCTACAATATTGCACTATTTCACAATATTCAAATCTTGGGTATTCATGAGCTGTAAACCGTTTTAAACAAATACAGGCTTTAACTATTTCACTTTGTGTAATTAATCCACAATATACTGTATACGAGTTTCACTTTGTCAATTGAATTATTGAAATTAGAACTTTTCCACAAATTTATTGCGATGCCCTGTGTGTGTGTGTGTGTGTGTGTGTGTGCGCGCGCGCGAGTTTCCAGCTTCACTGTGTCTTAGTATGTCTGCAGGTCATGTGTGACTCCTTCAACCTGTTATTGAAATTCACACGGACTTCCAGTGCTGTCGATCAACACTGCGGTCCCATCAGGAGCCTCTAGTGTGCGCCAGGCCATCTGTCACAATCTCAGAATCAGTCAGGGACCAAGTTATTAAAATGCCTGTCTTAAATCTGAAATCACACTGATGACGTCTTCAAAGTGATTTCAAAGTGAACACAGCTGTCAATGTCTGTTCTATTTGACCTGTACTGAAAATGTCGGGGATATACTATATATACACAGGGGGAACTCCATAAATTATTTTCTTGGGAGAACAGTGGAAATAAATGTGTAAACCCATAATAAACTCATACAACTTCTGATTTTATATGGGGGTCAGTTTGAAGTTACAATGGAAAAAGTTGCATATATAAACAAGTGAACAAACAGGGTCTGAACACACTCATACCGTAGAACAAGTCTAATCAGCTACATTAACACCTGGGTCGGGACTCAACAGGATTAATCTCAACAGGATATGAAGAAAGTATACCCTTGGTAGCTCTTCTAGGTGTTACTGTGATAAAGGTCTATTGTGAAACAAATGTAATTGCAGTACTGTCCAGCATTTCTATGAATATAAACAAAGTATCCGCATTGGCGCGGCCACGGACGTTAAAATGTGTTAACCACAATTCTGCAGGAATGTTTTTCCTTAGATTAAGGGCGGATCCTTTTCATGGGACCAAAAACTTTAGATAGTAGGCTATATGATCCGTTCTTTTAGTTCTGTGACCCATAAACTAGTACGGTGGCAGCTGTTATCAGTGGTTCAAAACACAAAGTCAAGAAACTTCCTTAACATATTAACAATTTTACTTTAAACTTTTTTTTGCTTGTTTTGCTTTAGTCACTGATTCTGCTGTTCAGATTATTTTAACACCACAGACTGCCAATTGGTCAATTCTAATTACAGCCCTCCTTATCAGGCCAGCCAAGCAAGGACGATTATGGCTGAAGATTGGACAGGCGCGGGACATTTCTAGCGCTGTCTTCCTCTAAATTATATTCCTTTTGCTCTTCATCTATCTATCTCCGTCAACCTCTCTCTAGCCTAGCAACGCCCTTTTTTTTTCTCTCTGTCTTGTCGTTTAATGAAAAGAAGCAATGTAAAATGTCAAATATACAGTAAAAGTGAATGTGTACATATGTGCTTGTGCATATGTGTTTAGATCAATAGCAAACAGTGCTTTCAAATAGCATCAGCAGTGGGCTTGTGCAAGGTACTGTACACGACAGACTAGAAGATATTTGGATTTCGATATTTAATTTAGATTTTTCACAGGAGGATGAGGGAACAGTTTTCCCTTTATAGTGTACGCCTGGCAGAAAGATAGGAAGAGCTACTAAGAGGTGGGGGAACTCCGTAGTAAAGGAATATTGTCCTATTGTATTAATGAATGTTCATGTCAACAGGGACCCATATAGTATAAAGGTACACATAATAAGCAGGTCCAGGGATTCTAACTGGCAACTTTGTAGATGCACATGCTATTGTGGTGATAATCACAACCTGTTTGCGAGCTGTGAAGGATAAAGACCCTCCTAATGAAACACTTCTCCTGCTGACACACACACACACACACACACACACACACACACACTCCCCTTAGGGACATTAATTAAGGGACATGGTTTCCCTATAACAGATTTGCAGTCAACACACACACACACACACAGACTTGCTGCAAGAAGCATCTGGACACGGGAGGTGGCATGTGACACCCACCACCTGGCAGTCTGTACGCAGCCTTTATAGTGTGTGTGCGTGCGTGCCGTCTCCCTGTGGAGGTTCTTTATTAAACACCTATTGGGCTATCACACCTGTCAGTCATCACACCGCGATGTTTGGTTGTGTGTTTATAGGAATGTGTGTAATCAAATGAGCTGGTTTGCTGGTCCATGCTATGCATGTACTGCAGCATGGATACTTGGGCAAAGCCAATGAGCCCATTGGAACCACACATCACTGTTACCTGCACTGTCTGACCAGATTTCACAAGATCTATATTTATCTCACACACACAAACAGACAGACGTAATAGAGGCAGCATGTGGGTGCTGTCAGTCTGGGTGATGGTCCCAGCTCCTGCAGGGAATACAAAGTCCCTAAGGCAGAGGAGAGGCAAGAAAGATGAGAAGAGAATAAAGAAGTGAAGAGAAACGTAGGCAAGAGGAGGAGAGGAGCGATAATGGGGCAAGAGTAAAGCAAAGAAATGAAAGGGAAATGTTTGCTTTAGATCGAGGGTTCGTGTAATTTCTCTCCCACTATGCTGCTCAAACATTAATGTAAAACAATTAACGGTTAGGAAAAATTAGAATAAAAGGTGAACGTTCCCTTTACATGACTAAATATTGTAATAAGTGGATTTTTGGGTAAATGTAACAAATGAGGGAAATATATACTACAGCTGAAATACTAAGAAAAAACTCCTATTTATTACCAGTTTATTATCCATCAACTAAACAAAAGTACAGTGTACTGTAGATTAGGTTGTCAATAATTTAGCTATTTTATTGCGTACTCCTACTACTCATTAATTCAAGTTACTATTGTTAAGTTAATGTTGGTAACAGCCAGTGTAATCATGTAGGCCATCTCAAAATTAAGATAAAATCTAGTATAGTAACAGTATAAGAACAAAACAACACTTCATTATTCTAAGGGTCACACATAATCATAGCACAAATAGACATTTGTGTTTGGTAGATTATTTCTTTGTTGTAACTTCGCTTCTTGGCAATACATCTTTTACCATTGGAAAGCCTGATTATATTCCTTTGAAATGGTGCCACATTTGTAAGGAATATGCATTTGAGGGATGATCAGCAGAGCTGAGTATGTGGGGTGCGCTTATGACAAATTTGCCAAATCTCTGGCAATGCCAAACAGCTTTTCTTTGCTGTTGACTCTTGTTTGGTGGATTGGATGATTGGGCAGGGGGGGGGGGCACTTGGGGGGTCTGACCCTGGGCAGTGGTCCCAGTCTTTAAGAAAAGTGAACAAGTTCCTATCGGGGAACCACAAGCCTAACATGACATGCCAGATATCTGTATCCATCAGCAGCCCTGGTGCAGGATGCCGTCCCCAGCAGGACCCTGACGCAGGGCGACAGCCCACTGATGGGCATCCCTGGCAAGTTCCAGTGGACCCCAGATACAGGGCGGCTCCGGCGGACCCCTGATGGCGCAGCTTTGGTGGTGGTCCCGGCGAGCTGAACAGCTTCAGCTGAACCACAGATCTGGTGCGCCAGGCCTCCAACCCTTGTGAGACGGGTGGACCCGACGGACGGTTAGCACTGGTTGGGCGCCAGTGGGCCCCGGGTGTCCGCCAGAGCTGCCCTGTGTCAGAGGTCCACTCCACGCTGGGGAGCCTTTGCCGAGGTTCCACTGGTGCTGTCGCGCAGCGCACAAGGACCGCCGCTCAGCTCCTAGAGGCGGTCGCCGTCGGCCTACACTGGAGAGCCGCTGGTTGCACGTGGTCTGCCACCCCGCCTGCTTACCAGCACCTGCTTCACTGGCTCCCAGCTCATTATCTCTGATTGATGTATTTAGTTATTTTTTACAGCAAATAGCAAGTACCATCCATCCATCCATCCATCCATCCATCCATCTTCATCCGCTTATCCAGAGTCGGGTCGCGGGGGCAGAAGCTCCAGCAGGGGACCCCAA